>VTFQ01000204.1:0-25005 GCA_036281575.1 Ancherythroculter nigrocauda
CATGTTAAATATGGATATTTTTCCTTACACAAATGCATTACTTCACTTCAGACCCCCAATAACCCGCAGAGCCATGTGAAGTACATTTATGATGGATGGTTGCACTTTTTTAGAGCTTCACACAGGTGGTTTTGATTATAAAGCTTTGGAGCATCAGGGTGATTATTAATATAACTCAGATTGTATTTGTCTGAAAGAAGAAACGCATATACACCTATGATGGCTAGAGGGTGAGTAAATGAACTAATCCTTTAAGAGTGCCTGTAATGGGCTGCTATACAGAAAAAAAGCTTAACGTACAAAAATTTTCTTTCCCTGTAGATTGCGGAGTTGTCTTGCAAGTGGAATGTGTTTTTAAAAAAAGATGTGTGAAAGAAATTTTGTTCTCCTTGGTTATTACTGTTGTATATGAAAACACATTTTTCAAGTGTTTTACAATATTCTCCCAGAGAATGAAAGATTAGGCCAACAGGATTGGTATAATTAAGTTTACTGTGAAAAAGTTTGAAAAATAATCATTATCAAAAAAAAAAATTCTTAACTGGAAATGTAGAGGAATGTGGGGGGATGGAGTCCAGGAACACTCAGACTTTAAAAAGGCAAAACAGTGTGTACTCACCTTCCAGGTGTAAAGTGTTATTGCAGATACCATCAGGGTTGAGACAGGTTTTGTAGCAAGGTGTATGACAAGGACTGTAGTGCCATGTGCATTCTCCTGGTTTATTGTAGTAGTCACAGTACACAGCTGACAGAGAAACATAAATATAAATATGAACACAAAAAGTATTAATACAAACTAACTAAATGAAATGCAATGAAGTACTACAGTACACTGTTGAAAGAAAGAAAACACTTAAGCATTGATAAAATTAGACAATCAATCTATTCACCTCTTTTTCTCCAGCACAATGGCTGAAGATACTGAATTTAGAATATGCACGAAAATCACATTCAAAGGTTACAGATTTAAAATGTGCAATAGAATTAAAGATGCTTACGGCAGATCTCAGGTGTTCTCCAATCGACACAAACACCTGCCTCATTGCAGGTTAGAGCATAAGCTGCCACAGCTGCACAGAAGCACTCACAATCTCCACCTGTGTCACATGAGCATGAATCCTTCACACAGTTTTCATAATATGGGTTTGGATCCACCTGTGGAAAAATGTGTTTCCCACCTTAAATGTTGGATTCTTGTATACCACATTACAGCAAGCTTCAATTCACTGACTGAAAATGCTTTCCATCTGTACCTTGTTATGGCAGTCTTTGAATGTATCTTCTTTTATGATGCTACATTGTATTTTTGCCCATGTCTCTCGATTGGGGGTCTCAAGGCACGGGTTAAAGTCTGGTTTTGCATCAGGGCAGGTGCTTAACACTTTCCAGCTATCCACAAACTCCAATACATTTATAGTTGGCAAATTTCCCTGAGTCGTAAAGTCATCTTTTCCATTTCCATTGAAATTTCCACACAAGCCACAAATGTCTCCCTGTGAAAATATAATGAAGCACAGAGGTTAAGCTACAAATAAATGAAACTGAGGGACTATTGTAAATTGTCTGGAAATGTCAGTGAAATTCATGACTTCAACTTACCATGTGTTGAGGTTGCAGAATGATGCGGACGGTGGTTTTGCGGTCCCACAAAATTGTCAGTCCGATGTCAGCATCAATGACAAGGTACATCCCTACGTTTCTCTCATTGTACTTGATCTTTGGACCACTTCCAGTATCAGTGGGTTTTACAGTCCCGTCAGAAAGCAGCAGCCAAGTCCTCTGTGTGTGAGTGTTCGAGAGAAGTTGTTAGAAAGAAAAAACTAAAATGATACTGCATGATAGATAATATTAAAGAGTCATGAAACACCCATTTCAGCACAGGTCAGTTCTGAAAACAAATATTGCATCCAGTGACTGACGTTCAATATTTGAATATTTGAATCCAATATTTCTTTTAAATGTTGAAGAAAATAGGGGGAAAATCCTTTATTGGCTTTGAGCACTATCATTGTCTTATACCATATGTAACAGTGTTTATATGCTGTACAGCTTGCTTTAGTATTTCACAACCCTTTAGAAACATCTTTTATTTTACTCTGAATGAGCTTGAGACGTACACCTATAGCCTTACCCCCAAAAGTATCCCTACAGCCTTTGAACATGTAGTTCCTGTTGTTCCACAAGGCATATTCTCGGTGATCACATGAAAATTGCCGGTTTTATTTCCACAATTGTTCTGTAAAATAAAAGAGCATGACCTTTTGCCTCTGGAAGGAAGAGGTTTATTTGTAACTTTATTTTCATGAAATATCTAATCAAATGCTGTTGTGTCCACCCACAGCTCATACCTGAGCAGCAATATAACTGCAGTCTCCCCTGAAGCCAAATCTTTGCTGATCAAAAGTTATATAATGTCCACTGCCGTATATGGTGCAAATGCCCGGGCACTTATAATGTGTGCATTTCCATTTTCCCCGTCGACAAGTGCTGTAAATATAGAGGTAGACTTAAATTTTAAAAACTGTCATTCTACAGGATAATACTATAGATCATAAAAAGCTAATTAGTGTATTTACTCATTGTTCAGATTTTTTTTTTTTTTTTTTTTACAGCAATTTAACTTTAATGTGGCAATGGAATTAGCTGTTTTTTACACAGGGTTACTGAAATAAAAAATAATAAAAACTATCTAGATAAATAAAAACGTCTCAGTTACGTATGTAACCCTCGTTACATACGTCAGAGACTTACGTCAGAAGTGAACCGACGAATTGGGATATCGCAAGAGAGACCTATCACCTTCGAATGTAAACCAAACGAGCCAATGGACAATGGTGTGCAAGCTTTGCGTCACACTCACCGCCCCCGCGAGCGGGTATAAATGCTGAAAGCGGAGCACTCACACTTTGATTTTCGCTGAGGAGACGAGCATGTAACCCGCACTCAGCGGAGACACAGGAACTCCATTCCCTCCTTCAGGGAACGAGGGTTACATATTTAACCGAGACGTTCCCTTTCAGTCTGTCACGTTCGACGTACGTCAGAACTGAACCGACAAATTGGGACCCCTAATAAAAAGCCACAGTTACTGTCCCCTTCCAGAGGCAACGCAGCCGAGTCTTTATCTCCAGATGACTCTTGCTCACCTTCTGATGCCACGATCGACATCTGGTCGTATGCCGGCGCACCAAAGGAAATGGCTGGTCGCTCACGAGAGGGACCACCACGATCCTCCGGTAGCACCACTGGCTGCAGTGTAGTGGAGAGGTTAGGGGCCCACGGAGAAGATCTCGGCAGGGAAGCCCTAACCGTAATCCTCAGATCACCCTTCCTACACGCCATGGCGCCACTCTCCTGGCGTGAACCAGAAAAAACAGCAGCCCGGGGCATAGGGGAGGGGACCCCCGCTCCCTGAGAACCAAAGAACGAGAGTCTGGATCTCAACACTGAGAAGGTAATATTCCTGCAGTGAGAACACAAAAGATGCTTCAGCATGCTGAATGCCCATACATGTAATGCAGTGATTGTGACCATCAGCAGGGGCCAGGGAACGTCCGTATCCAGTAATGCATGGACGGAATGACATCTTGAAAAAGATGTCCGTCTGTTAAGCTCTTTTAGAAAGGAAAACGGTCTTTGTACAGGTGCTGAAGCACACAGGGGATCAGCCGCGGTGCGATTGTAGGTTCACACTGGTCACCTACAATCAGCACACACAGAGAAAATTGGCCCAAATCGCAGACCTGACCAGCAACAATCAAAGCTTGCTATGAAAAAGCAGTGTGAGAGCTGTGTAAAAGCTTGCGGCCGATGCTGTAAAGTGCTGTTTCACCAACACTCTCCAACAAAGGCTCTGAAAGACTTTTTGGAGCAACAGAAACACAAATGCTTGGCTCCGAAGCGAAAGACAAAGTGTGAGTGCTCCGCTTTCGCATTTATACCCGCTCACGGGGGGCGGTGCGCTTGACACAAAGCTTCCACGCCAATGTTCATTGGCTCATTTAGTTTACACTCGAAGGTGATAGGGCTCTCTTGTGATATCCCAATTCGTCGGTTCACTTCTGACATACGTCGAACGTAACCGACTGAACGGAACAACTAAATGCCAAAAACACACAAACCCGAAAATGACTAAATTGCTGAAAATGGAAAATATAAAAAAAAAAGAAAACTAAGTCAAAATATTATTAAAAATATAATAGTATATTAATGATGCTAAGGTCACACTGGTTTTACACACCATTTATTGCAATCTATGGTTATCTCAGTTCCTGGTGCATAAAACTGTCCATCATGTTTACATGGGCAGTCATCTGGTTTAACGCAGTGTCCTCTGCCATCATCCAATAGACCTAAAGGACACTGGCAGCCAGACTGACAGTCCACCGAGAACTGGGAAGAAGGGAAAAAAACACAAAAATAAGATCACCAGTAAAATCAAGCTATAGACTTTGGGAAAGAAAAAACTATGGACTCACACAGTCAACTTCCTGTTGTAAACAAGTCTGTGCACACTCCAATCCATGTTCATCTGAGCCTGCTGTACTGCAGTTGAAGAAAACCTTTGGAGAAGAACATCCTGCAAAAGATATCAGATGCAGATGCTCCACCATTCATGTACTTTTTATATAATCATATTTAAAGACCATTTACAACAGATTTTAACGAATTTTGCAGGTAAGGGTGTGCTATTGGTGCTTTACTGATATGTTCACCAAAAGCATACTTATTGAGCTATGCAGCAGATTAAAGTAATTTTTCATACCCAGAATTTGGGTTTTCCAGGAACGACAGTGGATCTTTCCATTCATGCAATCACTGGAGAGAGAAATAAAATCAAACTGTCTAATAAATTCATAGTTTGCATAACTAATGCACTAATGTAAATAAAAGATCATCCGCTTACCAGTGTTCATCCCTAATGGTGACAGACTTGCCGGAATGGATTTTCACTCCGTTGTGGTAACATGGACAGTTTTCCATAGGTACACACAGTTCATTCTCATCATGGTAGAGTCCTTCTGGACATGCGCATCCATCAACGGGCACAAAGTCAGCGCTGCAGCTTTGGCGCTCAGAGGCGAGAGAAAGACAGGTACGCTGGCAGCTCTGCAGCTGATAGGAGTAGTTCTGTGAGGCCGGGCAGTTCTCTGTATACTTCTCTGTGGGGATAAGTTTGAAAAGAATGTGTTGTAAAAGGGCATGAATAAAAATGACAAGCATTCTTCTAATCTTCTAGCCTAAATAAGGGGTTTTCAAACTTTTTGATGCCAAGGACATCCAAATGTGATAATCCCACTTGTGAAGGATGCCCTTTCTAAATACTACATATATATATATATATATATATATATATATATATATATATATATATATATACATATACATACAATGCCCTTGTAAATCCCTTGCAAGCAATCACAGGAGCAAATCTTTGACCCACAGACATCACCAGACTCTTGGTTTCACACTTTGAAATGCTTTTCCAGGCCTTTAATGCAGCCATTTTCAATGGTTGCTTGTTTTAGGGAGTTTCTGCCTT
Source organism: Ancherythroculter nigrocauda (assembly GCA_036281575.1). NCBI lineage: Eukaryota > Metazoa > Chordata > Actinopteri > Cypriniformes > Xenocyprididae > Ancherythroculter > Ancherythroculter nigrocauda. The sequence goes on from VTFQ01000204.1 coordinate 5,543, forward strand.
TAGTCTCATCTTCATCTGGTGAAATGCTTATTCAATAGGATTTAAATCTGGAGACTGACTTGGAATGTCCTGAAAAAGATAGATACCACTGACAAGATTCAGCAACTGACAACGACCAGGCCAGCTGAGAAAATTGACAGCAGTTGATGATAGACAAATGACAAGGGCTATGAAAAAACTCTAAAATAACTGTCAGTAAAATCACCAGCAACCTCCAGAAAGTGCTGTTCTCAGGAGTCTTCACCAACAGAATTACAGAGGATACACAGCAAGATCAAATATCTGACCAGTACCAAAAATAGGAAAACCAAGTAGAATTTGCAAAAACACACAGAGATGAGCCAGTAGAGTTTTAGAACAGTTTTATGGACAGATGAGACAAATATTAACTTTTATCAAAGTGGGAAAGTAAAAAGTGTGGAGAAAAAAGAAACTGCAAATGATCCAAGGCATACAACCTCATCTGGAAAGCACGGTGGAGGTAGTATCATGTCATGGGCATGCATGTCTGCCTCTGGAACAGGCTCACTCATCTTTATTGATGACTGATTCAATGATGACAGCAGAAGAATGAATTCAGAAGTGTACAAAAGAATCTTGCCTACCAGTGTTTACGAAAATGCCACAAGACTCATTGGAAAGTGCTTCATATGGCAACAGGACAATGACCCAAAACACTAGTACTGCCAACTCAATCAAGATTATCATGGTAAAGAAATTTTGGGTCTTAGATTGGCCAAGTCAGTTTCCAGATTTAAATCCCATTTAACATGCATTTCACTAGCTGAAGAGGAGACTAAAGGCAGAAACTGAAAATGGCTGTATTAAAGGCCTGGAGTATCATTTCAAAGTGTGAAACCAAGAGTCCGGTGATGTCTATGGGTCACAGACTCGCTCCTGTAATTGCTTTTAAGGGATTTACATTTAAATATTAACTTTTACATATTTACATTTGCTTTAAGTTAAACCATCCCAATATTTATGCCCACATTAGGAAGAGGGATGAAATTTTATCCCCCAGTTTCATAGACAAGGCTTAAGCTAGTCCAAGACTAAAATGCATGTTTGAGCTGTTTTAACTGAAAGTAACTTGTACTGACAGATCTTAAAATACGTCAGTGCCATTGTTTTGTCTCAAGATACACACCAGTAATGTTTTTTTCTAGTGTACGTTTATAAAAGCTACTTCAATATCCTAATTGAACTAAGGCCTAATCCTGGCTTAGGCTAAGCCCTGTCTGTGAAACCAGGCCTAAAAGTGCTGTACTTCTTAATTGGTAAAACATTTTGTAGTGTGAAAAATTAGTAATTAGTGTTGCGCAACGTTCCCTAAAAGTTCTCAAAAGGTGACAAAAATTCCGAACCTTTACAGAACATTCGGGACGTTGCTAAAACGTCCTCTTTTGGTAATGAAAGTGCTGCAGTTCAAGTTTCCTTATATGACTTTAGGGGGACGTTCCATTTTGGTTATTTTATGGTCAAAAAAGAACATTACAAAGAGGACATTTGGGACATTAACAGAACGTTCCCACACGGTCCTCTATTGGTCATTTAATAACGTTCCCGATATGAGTGTAGGGGGACGTTCTATTTTGGTTATTTTATGGTCATGCAAGAACGTTACAAAGAGGACATTTGGGAAGTTAACTGAACGTCCTATAGTAATAGTCCCCTAAACATTCCCAGAACATCCTGAATGTTCCCTGAAGGTCCATCAAATAACGTTCCCCAAACCTTAAAAGAACTCCATGTTCTAGGAATGTTTAGGGGACTATCAGTATAGGACGTTCTGTTAACTTCCCAAATGTCCTCTTTGTAACGTTCACGCACAACCATAAAATAACCAAAATAGAACGCGCAACCATAAAATAACCCTAAACTCATATCGGGAACGTTATTAAATGACCAACAGAAGACCGTGTGGGAACGTTCAGTTAATGTCCCAAATATCCTCATTGTAACGTTCTTATGTGACCATAAAATTAACCAAATTGGAATGTCCCCTTAAAATCATATAAGGAACCTTAAACTGCAGCACTTTCATTACCAAAAGAGGACGATTTATGTCCCAAATATTCACATTTAGGCAAAGTTGCACAAGGTCACAAGAACGTCGCCTTCTACGTGTGTGTTTTATAGAAAATAATCAAGTTTGAAGTCACCGTTATGGAGGTGAGCATTTGCGTTAGATGGGCTCTTTATTCTTGCCATTTTAATATTAGATTTTCTCTGGCTATTTTAACTGTGTTTTCAAGACACGTTTGTTATAGCAAAGAAATGCAAGAGAAATTCTGATCAGATGAATTGGGTTGTTTAGTGCTGGTGATTCAGTCACCATAGAGTATCCTGATTCACCGATCATCACTAGAGTCTAAACTATGAGTGTATTATATGGTTAGTTTTTTTTTAAAGTTCATTATAGGCCTAAAAACAGAGTTTTGAACAGTGTTTAATAGACTCACACAGACATCATGAATCAGTGTATGATTCTCAACAATGGTGAGAATAAACAAAAATCTTTTTTGTGACTTTAGTAGCTTGTTTTGTGATGTTCAGAGTTGATCTGTTTATCTGAAAATTTTGTCACCATTGTTGAGGATCATATGCAGAATCTTGATGTCTGTGTGAATCTGAATAATTTCTGCACAATGACAGTGAATTCAAAATGTCAAAGCAGGACATGACTTTGTGCATTATCATAGACCTGCAACATGAAAGAACATACAATATTCAGAGATCAGTGAATAAGACCACTGTATGATGATATATTCATCAACAATGAGCAACCAAATCCATTTGATCAGATTTTTTTTTTTTTTTGTAACAAATGCTTTAGAAACATACAGTTACAACAATTAAGTTTAAAATACAAAAAAATAAGGTTTAAACATCAAGGGTAAGGAGTCCAACTAAAGGAAGCGCTTACCTCCGTAACAGTGACATTTATAAATTTTCATAAAACATCAACACCTCATTAAGAAGATTTGTATGAAAGAAACAAAGTCAGAGTGGTTTGTGATAAGCGAAGATGCTGAGATCTAAAGAGATCTGTTAGTGTTTAATGTTGTTTCTGTTATCTGAGTTTTGTGAGGTTATCATTGTGCTGAAGAGTACCGCCTGTGCTTCAGTATATGCAAGAGATTTGCTTTTTAAAGAAAAGGTTTCATAATATTAATCCAGGAATTACTTGAAAAGAGCTTTTATGTCAGACATTTAAGAAAAATTAGTTGTTAGTCAAGGCAGCAGGGATGTTAAGAGAACATTTCCAAATAAAGTATGGTTCCCTAAACGTTCAGAGAACATCTTGAATGTTCTGTTAAGGTCCACCAAATAACATCCCCCAAACCTTAAAAAAACTCCACATCATGACCGTCTCTGAACGTACTGTGAACGTTACTAGACAACGTCCTTAACACCAGTGGGGACGTTCTGAGAATGTTCTGGGAACGTAAAATTTCTAGCGGGGTCGGTGCATCTCTATGTGAATTGGCCTTAAATAAATTACAATAATCACACTGTCTTTAGAAAGCAGAATGACAGAATTATAAAATGTTTTTACTTTTTAAATGCACTTTTGACTTTTCAGATCCCCTTGTGACAACCTGGTTTGAAAACTCCTTGCCCATCCATCTGTCTGCCAAATTAACAGCTTTCATCCTTCTTACCACACACAATTTCTCTCCAGCCTTGGAGGAATATTCCTTTAGCCGCACAGGCTCGGGCGTATGAGGAGAACACCGTACACAGACAGTCCTCGCTCTTCTCACAGGTACAGCTGGAGTATTTGCATCTCTGAAAGCACAAACATGTTGTGTCACTGCTTATTGTGGGAGGTTGGGTAACATTCATTAAAACATGGAAAATGTTACAGTTCTCAAGGTTTCCTGTTTCAGATCTTACTTTGTAGTAGCTGTCTGGATTGACAGCGCTGTGACATTTGGCAAAGAGGCTCTCCTTGTCCTTCATCTTGGAACACCAGTGCTCAGCAAATTGCTCTAAAGGCATAATAAAATATGGTATTTTATATAAAACTCTTACTTAAAGGTGCCATAGAATTGGAAATTGAATTTACCTTGGCATAGTTGAATAACAAGAGTTCAGTACATGGAAATGACATACAGTGAGTCTCAAACACCATTGTTTCCTCCTTCTTATGTAAATCTCATTTGTTTAAAAGACCTCTGGAGAACAGGCGAATCTCAACATAACACTGACTGTTACGTAACAGTCGGGGTGTATGCCCCCAATATTTGCATATGCCAGCCCATGATCAAGGCGTTATACAAGGGCAGCCAGTATTAACGTCTGGATCTGTGCACAGCTGAATCATCAGACTAGGTAAGCAAGCAAGAACAACAGCGAAAAATGGCAGATGGATGGAGTGATAATAACTGACATGATCCATGATAACATGATATTTTTAGTGATATTTTTAAATTGTCTTTCTAAATGTTTCGTTAGCATGTTGCTAATGTACTGTTAAATGTGGTTAAAGTTACCATCGTTTCTTACTGTATTCACGGAGACAAGAGAGCCGTCGCTATTTTCATTTTTAAACACTTGCAGTCTGTATAATTCATAAACACAACTTCATTCTTTATAAATCTCTCCAACAGTGTGTAATGTTAGCTTTAGCCATGGAGCACTATCAAACTCATTCAGAATCAAATGTAAACATCCAAATAAATACTATACTTACATGATCTGATGCATGCATGCAGTACGCATGACGAACATTTGGTAAAGATCCATTTTGAGGGTTAAAAAAAATCTATGGGGTATTTTGAGCTGAAACTTCAGACACATTCAGTGGACACCTTATATTACAGCTTTATATTATATGGACAGACTTATATTACATTTTGTGAAAAAGCATTCTATGGCACCTTTAACAACAAATTTCTTATATATATTTTTTTCTTATATTAATATTCAATTTGTATAAGTAAATGAACAGTGGTGCTCCTGTGCACCTTCAATCCCTTCCATACATGTATAAAACATTACAAACATTAAATTGAAAACTGTCCAATCTGACTTCATACTGATTTTGGATGCAAAAAGTCTCTCACCGCTGTCACTGCTGTAGGAACAGGGGTCATCCATCCTCTCAGTGCGGTCGGGACAGTTGGAAAGGGCCTTCCAGGCATTAGCGAAGGAAGCCGCTGTACCCTCCACCACTCCCTGAGGAGTCTTCAGGTCATCAGACAGCACTTTATTAAAATTTCCACAGAGACCTGTACAAGCACACAAATGGCACATCATTGGCCATCATGATGGATTCACTTCTTAATTCAGATGTTTTTTCTTGCTTTTAAAGACAGAGGTCTCACCACAAGTCTTGCCCTGGAAGCTTTGGTCCACAGTGATGTACACCTGCATAAGAGGCACCAGCTGTACCTGCACCTGCAGCCCAAAGGAGGTCTGAAGCATGATGTAAAACGATGATGGCATGAACACTGTGATGTCAGCTGGAGAAAAAAGTCAAAGAGTTTGCAAAACATTTCATATATCTCTAGCAAACAAGGTTTAAAGCACAGAAACAAAATAAAGAGCTTCTTCTTCCTCACCTGTCATGTAAGGAAGTGAAACTTCTGCATTGTGTTGTACCGTCCCATCAGCTTTAATAATCAGAGGCTGAAGAAGAAAGCACACCATCATAGTTTTATTTTGCACAAGCTACATTTCTGTTTAAATAAATCAGTCAAAATTCAACTAAAAGGACCTGTTTGCTAGAAAAGCCAAATATACAAGTCTTTTGTGTTGTTGTAGTTGTTGAGGAAGTGGAGCATTATACACACATTTTTCTTGTCGTTGTCAAACAGCACCACAACAGATTTCAAACAGGTGTCCGTTTCATGAGTAAAACAAGGAACAATCTGACCCAATATGATGAACTTGGACTCATCACAGTCCTACAAAAACACAAATGCAATAGTTAACATTTATAAGGATTTCGCATATTCCTAATGGATACAAGCAAAACAAATCCAAGCTCATATGTCTTAGCAACTACAGAAGATCTAATTAGTAACTAAAACATGCTTACTTTTGAGAGCTCATAGTTGCAGTCTCCATGGAAAGTGAATTCTTTCCCATCGTAGGTGGTGAAGTGAGATCCTTCCTCTACTGCGCACAGGCCAGGGCCGGGAATACTCTCACAGATCCACTTTCCCTCCTCACATATACTGAATTACACAATACAATTACAAACAAACACAGTAAACAAGCTTCAGATGCCAACATGGTAAACCACACTTTTGTTGTTTTATTTTACATTTTTATACACTTTTCCTATTCATCCAATGTCATCATAATTTAGTATTTAGTAAGGCATATGCATTTAAAGGGATAATTCACCCAAAAATGGTACACCATGACGTACTACGTTATGTCCTACACTATAACGCGGAGTACGTCATGGCATCGTGTACTACGTACACTTTTTAGATGTACATCAAATGCATATGGCTGTCACAGCATAGCTGTGTTATAGCTAGTTATTTTATTTTATAAAGTTTTAAATAAGGATATTTGTCTTACACAAACACATTGATTCGCTTCAGGAGGCCTTTATTAACCCCCTGGAGTCATATGGATTAATTTTTTTGTCTTGAAAATCTGGGCAGCCATTCACAACCAATATAAACCTTGGAGGTATAAGGATATTTTTAAATATATCTCCAATTGTGTTTGTCTGAAAGAAGATCATATACACCTAGGATGGCTCGAGGTTGAGTAAATCATGGGATAGGCCTGCTTTTCATTTTTAGGTGAACTACCCCTTTAATACTAATAGCAAATTAATAATTTTCTTCTATATGAGTAGTAAAATGCTTGAGATATATAAAGGGACACAGAATGCACTAGGCTAAAAAAAAACAGTAGTGTTACACACATTTTACTATTATGTTTAATTACCATTTTTCCTCATCTTTACGAAGAACCTCTCCTGTGTTGTAGACACGGTCATGCTTGCACTGACACTTTTCTGCTGGGATGCAGCCCGTGTTTGAGATGTCATCAAACACAGTTCCTGTAACAAAGACACTGCATTAATATCAATTTTATGTGGTTCTTCATTAAGAAAAATGCCAATAAATAAATAAATAAATACATTACCATTCAAATGTTTGGGGTTCAGAAATATTTTTTTAAATGTTTTTGAAAGAAGAATCGCTACTTTACTAATAAAAAATACAGTAAAAAAGCAATATTGTAAAATTACTCCAGTCTTTAGTGTCACATGATCCTACAGAATTCATTCTAATGTGCTGACTTTCTGCTCAAGAAACATTTCTTATAATTATCAATGCTGAAAACAGTTGTGCTCCTTCATATTCCTATATAAATAGAATGTTCAAAAGAACAGCATTTACTCTAAATAGAATAATGCCTTTATTGTCACTTTTGTTCAGTATTAATGCATCCTTGTTGAATAAAAGTAAAAACTTTCTAATCCCAAACTTTTGAAAATTTATGTATAAACTACTGACCTGTTGGGCAGAAGCAGCCATCGATGTTGTGTTCCTCACACAGTGTGTTTGTGTTTCTGTGTAAGCATGTGTCCATACAGGGGGAGCCGCTTTCAGAATGTACCATATTGTAGGGGCATGTGACAGCTGCATGGGAATACAAATCATACAGAGATTTACACCATGTCTGGACGTGACATTTCTCGCGTTGTTGCAACAGCTCGAGGCCGTCTACGCAGGATGCGACAAAGCGACCATTTTGCAGTCCATTTGTTCTTCATGTCAGAAGTAGCGCGTACACTTGAAGTATGTCAGAAATAAAGCGGGGCATCAGGTTAATGTCTGGAATTTGTCATGTCGCCTCGCGTCGCATCCAGTGTAGACAGCATCACTGATTGTAATGGGTTCTATTTGCTTTCGTCGTGTCGCGTCTGGTGAAATTACCTTTTATTTTTAAAATAACAATTAAATTAAATTAAACAATAAACATAATTAAAGGATACAAAGCAAAGAAAAAGCTCAAGGTAGAACAATTCTGTAGTTTCTACCAGAACTATCATGGTATTTCTTACCACAGAATTTTGCTGTTCTCCAGGTTGGTGGAGTTCCTCCAGCGTGCGAACACTGACGTGAATATTCAGACAAAGTCGTACAGAGTGCAGTGGTGTCTTCGTCTTCAGGTTCACGCGAACAGATATCATTTGTACAGGCCTTGATATATGGCTCAGTGTTCAAAACCCAGTTACAAGAAGACCACTTTTCCTCCTCCAAAAGGTCTGCACAATCTGCCCGCTGTTGTGAAAAGGACATGGGACATCTTGAACCTCTAAAGTCCATATTAACAATATTGGAATTCTGAGTTGCTGTTGTGACAATTAATAGTTTTGATTAATAGTTTAATAGTTTCATTTGGAATGAACAACTTTTCTGTAACTTACATATTTTTCACATTTGTCCACCACATTTTGCTCATCGATGTTTTCAAAAGGATCTTCGCAGTCATGTGTTGGGTTGGGAACTCTGTGCTTATTTCCAAACTCAGTATAGCCAACCTTCTGTCCTGTATTAAATAAGATACAGACACACTTGATCTTCTCTGATATTCTTAAACCTCTTGGATATTTATCAGATTAGAAAAACATGAGGATTAATCATTACTGTTCATAACAAATTCAGTAAAGTAAGAAATCAAAATCAAAGTCTGTAAAAATAAAAGTCTGTAAAAGTAACTTACCGTATTCAATGAACTCGCTATAAACTGGAACTCCATTAAAATCACCACACAGTCCACAAGTGCGATTGGAATATTTGGAGTCCAGTTCCACCTAACACAGAACCAAATAAAACTTCACTGTTAGATCATTTGACTTTGTATTTTTGGCCATTTTACATTAAGTTAGTTCTAATGATAATTGATCAAAGCAAGGACAAAACTGGAATATGGAATAGACATCACTTGTATTCTTGAGGGAAAAGGCCAGTGCAAGCCATTGGAACCAGTAACATGGTATAATGATGGCATCGGGTACTTTGGTACTAAATTATTACCAAATACATATACCATGGTATTTTCACAGTACACTTTTTTGTCAGTAAACACCAGTGAATATCATCTGCAGACTGAAATTCACTGTTTTGAATAACCATTGCATGTTCATAAGGATACAATTGCAGATATTTCAATGTGTAACAGAAAACTGCCTTATATAGTATTTCACTTCACATGTTGCAGTGTTTGCACAATATGCTAAATCATTTACTGGTTACTTCCTTGAAAGGTCTGCTACTGGTTTCCTGTGGCGTAAACTAGTTTCACCTCAGTTAAACACTGTCATGTTGTGTAATAAATTCTTCTCCCCAAACTACTCAAAAAAGTGCTTTATGAATGCATGAATAAAAACATATAACATCAAATGTAATGCCTCACAAACCACACGTACGCTCTATTTACATTTTGTCTATTTCAGAATGCAAAAAAAAAAAATACAAATAAAAATCGCCGTCTACAGCATGCTCTCAAAGTACAAGTTCTATCAATCATGTATGTAGCTGTTTTAAATATTGGCTGTTTTCCACAAAATCCCACCTATTTGAGTGCTTGTCCAATCATCATACAGAGAAGCATGGCGCTCAGGTGGAATAATACGGTGACTGACATATCATTGCCCAGTTCAGAATTAGGTTATGTTTTCCAATCCAAGAAAGCAGCAGTGTACACTGAATCTTCATGTGCCGTTTGATTAATTTACAGCGAAACAAATTATACTTTTACCAAGCTTAGAATGCTAGTTTCCGATCTGAAGTGAGTTTGAGGATATAAACCATGAACCACAAATTAGTGGAAAGAAACAGCTGTAGTCCGAAATTGCCCCTAGTACCCTTAAATAGGGCACTATTTGAGGGGACAGCAATTTGTAGTGGAAACCATAGGCTGAATCCCAAATGGCACCCTAAACCCTCACAGTCTTCCTCTGAGTCTGCACTTTCGTGACGTAATGCTGCTTTGACTGCTGTGTAAAGTCCTCTGCGTAGCTTGCTGCAAAGGGGACACTAGCGAGCACCCTTCTGAAACCTAAAATGGTGAATGGCAGGACACCCTATGGTCTTGTGGACTTAACAGACACCAAAGTCCCTTTCGAGGAAAGTCTGTTCACTCTGTGATCATATTTGCAATGCCTCCGGGCAACTATTTCGGGCATCCAAGACCTATCTATTTGAATGGGGGAATCCTGAAATCTCAAAAACTGCTAGGCAAACTCACAATTAAATAACATATTTCAAATCAGCAACAAAATCTGACAGGAACTGTCCCATAAATGTTGTTTCTTATGCTCAAATAGCAATGCGCATGTGCAGTCCTAATCGCAAATCTCAGGTTTCTGTGGAAACCGGGGCTTCTAACTGCAGTTTCATTTACGCAATCAGCGATTGACCCTTTTAGAAGGCGGGAGGTATTCCGCCATATTGCGCGTTGCACTTTCTCCCATTCATAACTTATAGGAGTGAACTGTCTTTCTATATCTATAGAGGGTATGCACGTGATGTCACTGTCGACCTGTATGACTGCGGTCACACCCGCTAAAGCCGAGTTCAGACTGCACGATTTTCAAAGTAGTCGGGTCACTGTTCTTTTCACACTGCATGACTCAGTCGCTGCTGTGTTCACACTGCACGATGGATCGGCGACAAAAGGTTTCACACTGGATGACTTTACAATAGGAAGAATCGCCGACAACTCTGTCTGGCACGCAAACTATAACAACCAAACACATGTGAGATGTGACAAGGAAACAACGCGTGCAAGACCGGAGTTCTCACGTGAGACTGATTAATATTAAAAATGGTAGCCCGCAAGAAGCTTGCAATTCGACTTGCCTGTGCGCTGATTTGCAGCGAAAACAAGAAAAAGAAAAGAAGAATATGGAGGAGGAAATGGTTGGGGAGACGCGAGGAACAAGGATTGTGTGTTCTGCAACGAGAGTGGTCTATAACTCCTCCCCGAACTCCCCGCTGCTCTGTATCTTGCTCTCTCATTGGCTGTCGGTCATCGCCGATGTAGTTTTCAGTCAGAACACTTTTCACACAGCAGGATTTTGAATCGCAGACAGGTCAAGATATTTAGCATGCCAAATATCTCACGGGCGTCGGCGACTCCTCGGCGATTCTCTCAGATCACGTTTTTGCTCATTCACACTGCGTGATTGTCACTCGCGTGAACGAACACCGATTTGCCTGTGATTTCAGGCATTTGTCTGCGATTTCTCAAAACCTGTCGGCGAGCCAAAATCGGGGCTAAAATCGTGCAGTCTGAACTCGGCTTAAGTGGCAAAAGACAGAGCGGCAGCATTGGTTTTCAGTGTGAATGCCAGCATTGGTTTTCAGTGTGAATGCCGCGAAAAACACACAAAACACTTCCAAAAAAGAGCTTTGTGATCGACTGTACAAATAGCTTTGACACAAACCCTGAGGTACATATTTAAAAACTGCAGAAAGCAACAGAAAAAAGAAGCAAATGGATCACTGCAATTCACAGAAACAACTCGACTCCAGACAGAGAAACATGGATTTGCAGTTATCATTTTGTTTCAAATTGGTGGATTTTGAGGTAAAATCATACCATATATATTGTATTGTTATATATTATGTTGAAAACTCATCAATTAAATATTTTCCATCTTATATTCTGCATAATTTGGTGTTTTTAAATAAACAACACTGACAAAAACTATACTATAAAACTATATGTTTTAAGGCTGGACAATATTATGATATAACATTGATATAAGTGATTACGCAGATTTAAACCTACCTATATTGTAGTTATATTAAATATTCACAGGCAGATTTCCTTTATGTATTTCCCCGCCGTTGATATCAGGCACAAATGTCAGGAAACACGACTCCAGGCTGCATGTCAATATCCATGGATAAGGTTTATTTGATAAGTTGTAAGGAATACTTTTGAGCCCAACCTTTAGTGTAATCGTTTGTTTTAGTCGCGTTTTCAGTTTCCCCTATTAAATCCAGTCATGCAGCAGGTTCTTTTGCCACTCAGTCCAGCTGAGGGAGCGCTTTTTCGGCGGGAAAGTTACGTCGTTGCATACCCTCGGTTGTTAAGTCTGACGTCACGCGGCAGCGCTTCCGGGTCCTAACGCTCTATCTCATACCACAAGAAAACAACAAATGGTGCTAATATACACACACGATGTGGTGTAATACTACAAAAAAATTATAATCATAACCTTTATCTCCATACCAAAATTCCAGCTGGCCAGACAATGATTCATCTTTTATAAATCGTTAAAATATTAATACCTGTGACGCTGTGAGCACGGAGACTGTTGTGTAGACTGTAAGTATTTAAAATGTTTAACTTTTTAAAATGATTGATGTTTAATATGAATAAATAGCGCTCATAAACGGCCGTCGATAGCATTCTCAAGTGAAACGAGTTGAGGCTTGGACCCGGAAACGGCGTTCCTTACGTCACGACTTAACAAGCGGATAGTCTTTGCGGACACGCGCACGCAGCAGCCAATGCTGTGTTCACACCAAACGCGAATAGAGCGTCTGGCGCGAATGATTTCAATGTTAAGTCAATGTAAAGACGCGTTTACGCGCGTCTGGAGGTCTCGCGGCGCGAATGAGGCGTTTAGCGCGGCGCGGAAGACGCGAATTCGCCTCATTCGCGCGTCTAGTTCGCGCGAATGACGCGAATTGAGCGTTTCGCGCGATACGCGCGTTACGCGCGAATGGTGCTTTTTGTGCATTTACGCGTTTGACGCGAATTCGCGTCTGACGCCCGAGTTGAAAAATTTGAACTTTGGCGTAAATTCGCGCCGCGTTAACCAATCAGGAGCCTGCTTGCTGCTGTGGCGGCAGGCCCGCCCGGAGTCACTCATTCAAAATGGAGGAACGACTGATATTATCAGTGAGCAGTCACCCAGAGATTTATGACACAAGTTCATACTTCAGACAGGAATAAAAAGGACCTCGCTTGGAAGAGTGTCGGTGAGGAGATTGGGCTACCTGGTAAGTTGTAAATACACATTTCACTTTTGAGTCACGTACACGTTTATCGACCCGCGGCCTTCCCGCGACGCTGACCCCTACGCCGCTGTTCTGCTCTCCAGAGCAAATACAAAGCGGTAGCTCTCTCGATGAACGCACGATCAACATCAGCCATCTTGCAAACAGACAACCGCCTAGCACTTGCCCCTCCCACAAGAAGCGGACGCGCGTCAATTTCGCTTCAAACGCTTGTTTTTTACGCGCGTCTATTTCGCTCTAGACGCGCGAATGCATTTAAAATGTTCAAGCGGCAAACTAGACGCGGTAGACGCGAATTTGACGCTCTATTCGCGTTTGGTGTGAACGCAGCTTTAGTCCACAAGTTGCATAGAAGTGTGCCATTTGCAGTGCCCAAGGAAGTCGACCGGAAGTGGAAGTCGGCCGGGTGCCGCCATCTTGTAGCAGAACTTCACTTGCGTTAGCATCCCCATTGACTCCCATTCATTTTGGCGTCACTTTGACAGTGAATAACTTTACATCTGAGGCGTTTACAGACTCCATTTGTCCATTATTTATTTCTAAAGATACACGACAATGTGTAAAGGGCTCCATTACCTTCTATGTTACATTATGGCCCCGTAGATACAGTTTGTAAAAATAGGCTAACGATTGCGTCATAACCACTCGACTCTCTGTCGCAAAGTAGAGAAATTACCGTACAGACAGGAGGAGAAGCTCGCAGGCAATCGGGGAGATGTCAAGAGAGATGGCGTACTGGCGTTACATTTTAAAATACTATACAAAATAATTAATCAGAATACTTACTCCTGCTTACTCACGCCAAAGAACTCCCCGCTCAAGCTCGCCGTCTCTGCAAGATTAACGATGGCAGTTTTCACGCACAGCTACTAGAAGATTTACATCTGTCAGACAGGTTGCGGACGTCATCAAGCTTAGTTTGAGTCTGCGCGTCAGAAACGGAAGTGCAAAAAATCGCTGAAAATGGGCTTCACTTCTCTCAATTGAGTTCCAATGGGGTCGCTGTGTCCATTTCTTTTACTGTCTATGGCCATTTGGGATTCAGCCATTGTGGACGTTTTTCAATCCCACATTGCACCGCAATAATGAGTGTACAACTGATGTATGCTCAACGGCTAGAGAATACCCATAATGCACTGTGAGAGTCGCGTGACTTGAATGAATTCCCGCATCTTGAAGATGGAGCCAACATACATTTTTCAAACCGCTGGCTACAGAGTAATATTCATCAGGTATAAATTCCATTTTAATTGATTATTAAATTGTTTAATTACGGTTTATGCATGCAGAGTTCAAGATTAATCTTTTCATCTTACTACTGGGGCCTGTTTGCTAAAATGTTAAACAGCAACCACAAACTATGCACAAGCGGCAGTCCTTGCGATGCACTCAGTGTCCGAATTCACTCTCTCGTTTTCATGGACTATATTAGTGGAGTAATGTAGGGAATAGTGAATGAGGGTATAGGGGGCGATTGCGAACACAGTACATGCCTTTCGATTGAATTGTTTTTGTGAGCTTCACGCTAAAACAAGCATATAACGCGATTACAGCCGATTCTCTTTGGTGAATCAATTATTGAGCGCTAGAAATATAGTCCGATTCACTAACAAACGGCTCATATGAGCCGGTTCTTTTTAGTGAATCAATAACATACAGCACAGTGTAGTCTAACTCACTATCAAAAAAATCATATGAGCCGGTTCTTTTTAATGAATCAGTAATATACAGCAGAGTGTTGTCTAACTCACTATCAAATGACTCATGAGTCGGTTCTTTTTAGTGAATCAAAAACATACAGCAGCAGTGTTTGATTCGATAATTGATTACTTGTATTGTTTGTTGGCTATATGAGCCACTTTTATTTATCAATCATTTAAAATAGACTTTTTGAAGCAAGTTTAGTGTAGTTAGGTTTGTGAATCTTAAATCAGATTGATATCCACATGAAAATCTATAGTTAAATTTGTTTTGAACTCATAACGAGCCTCATAGCCTCACCATAACTGCATCCTCTTTGTTCCACGTGACAGTGATGCCCATTTTGGAATAGAGCTTAGTGTAAATTGTGTTTTCTTCCACAAGGATCCCTGAGACATGCACAGGCAGTGTTACGCTGAATAAGAGAAAAGATTAAAATGAAAAATTGACCGATCAGAAAACTTTTCTTTGGGAGCAAATTAGCACTTCAGTTCTGCATAATCTTACTTTTGTCCATTGATCACAACCTGGTTCTCGGTCAGTTCAACGGCAATGTCATTGATACTAACTGACACCCTGCTGATCTTTGGGTCATTGGCGTGTTCAGTTCTCTTCACGTGAACCGAGAACTGGCGAATGAGGCTTTGGCAGTCAGACACCAGATTATACTCGCACATGCCTGGGAACTGATAAACGTCCCCATCGAATGTCTTGAAGTGGAAGTTTCCCCACATGCTGCAGATGTTGTTGACATGGTTACTGGGAGAGACTGCAAAAAAAAAAAAAAAAAAGATTTGCAATTCAAAGAAATGTGAGTTTTTAATATTGAGATAAATGAGCGCATTTTGGGAAATGTAATTTTTCTACCACAGCCTATCAAATGATTAAATATAATTATGAAATTATGTAAATAGCATTTCAAACGTTGATCATTGATATAGTATGTATGAGAATGTATATGCTTCTATGCTTACAGCAGTTACATGGCTTTATTTCAATTTTAATGTCCTTAAACTCTAATTTGAATTACAATTATGCTTGCTGTTTGCAAACTCAATTAAAATTCAGGAATTTAAATGACATTCCTGATTTGTTAACTTTTACATTTATACTTAAAAAAGAGCAATCCACAAAATTGCGCAAACATTTTTCATAACTGACTCTATGTAGTAACTTCTAAAGCAAGTCATCAATGGAGCTGATAGTATCAGGTTCAAGTGATGAAACTATGATGTTCAAAAGTGTTATAAGGTGGTTGGTTCTTGTTTTTGTTTTATTTTTTATTTTATTTTTTTCAGACACTGATGCTTCTAAATGGTATATTGGCTGTCAATATTATTTAGTCAAATTTTAAGAAAAAAAAAACTAAAATAAAGATGACAATTAGGAGGACACCAAATGATAACTCAAAATTATTTAATTTGATTAAGTATCAAGTGATTTCTGATTGTTGTTTAGACCAAAATAATTAAAACAATTTTACATAAATTTAAAATAACTTAAAATAAAATAAAATGAAATGAGACATCCCCTTCAAGAACCATTTCAAGTACAGGAGGTTTTAACTAAAAGTTAACTTTTACCCTTCATTGAATGAACCTGAATTAATTAAATAATTTCTGTTTGTTGTTAAGTTGCAGTAACAAATATACAATGGGAAAGGTTTTAGACAAATATTATATTATTAAAAATAATAACCATTAAAATAAAATTAAAAAATAAAATAAAATGACACACCATCCTCAAGAACTCTTACCGTTCTTTGAATCCACCTGAATGCCGATAAGCGCCAGAAGCAGTATGCAGTATGTAGATGTTCTCCACTCCATGATGGGAGGTGAGAGAGGTCTACAGGTAGAGCTTCAGTACTGATGGATTTCTTTCCATACCCCCTTTTATATCATTTCTCATTCACCTTTCTCACCCCACCCTACAGGGAGGGTCTGCCAGCCTTCGTATGAAACAGAAAAATGCTGACCTGGTATTACAAAAGTCCAGTGATGGCATGTGCGTGTGTGTGTGTGTGTGTGTGTGTGTGTGTGTGTGTGTTTGTGAGGGCGGCAGTTCCTCTGCCTCTCTGAATGATGTTTGATGAAACTTTTGGTAAAATGTATTTAATGAATTTTATATTTATGGCAGGGTGTGAATAATGTACAGTTTCTGTTTACATGTATGAAGAGGATTAGTAAAAATAACATTCACTACTAAAACTGTGAAATATTAAGTACATAATTGATAAACCATTTAGCAGCTGATTTGGGGAATGAAATGAAGACTAATGGTTAAAGGCAGTGGCGTAACTTTGTTTTAAAAAGTGGGTGGAACAGGAATGTGTATGTGGGGGGGTATTGCAATTGTATTATTACAATAATAATAATGTGATATTAAAATTAATATGATAGTTTCTTCCTTACATCTGCTATAATACAATATGTCTCGAGAGTATGTATATTAGTTAATAAATAGGTGGCTCCGCTGTTTAAAATAGATTGTCCTGATGGACTGGAGGCATTATTTTCGTTTAGCATGCAAGAGATCCTGGATTCGAATCCAACCATGTATGATTTTTTTTTTTTTTTTTTCATTAAAACCAAAGATGTTCGTCAGTGATTGTATCCCACATGGAAAAAACCTATATAAACATATATGTTTCAATATAGGTTTGATATAGGTTTTACATATATGTGACATATATAAAATTGGCCGTTTTCCTATATTATATGTACATATATGTACATATATGCACACATGTACACATATATGTACACATATATATATATATATATATATATATATATATATATATATATATATATATATATATATATACACACATATATGTACATATATGTACACATAATATAGGAAAACGGCCAATTTTATATATGTCACATATATTAAAAACCTATATCAAACCTATATTGAAACATGTATGTTTATATAGGTTTTTTCCATGTGGGACCAATTTCACGTGTTCGTGTAGCGGTGTGTTTTCTGCGTTGTGTCGTAATCAAAGACATACAGAATAAAGTGAGGACCTGATGGCAAGATTTTTCGCAGTCTAACACAAATGGCAATATATGAGGACTTGTGCAGCATACAAACAGCATGCGGCAGCAACGCACAACGCTGAGAAAGAGAGATATTAAAAGTAACTTAAGTAAAGAAAATAATCAACGAAACATCTGAATGTACATCACAGAGGGGTTTTGGATTACAATCATACAAATATATCATGTGAATTCAGCTGTTACATGAAACATGGCCTTAATTGAATCACCGCAAAAACTTTGTGCGACCTACCGCTGTGATGTCTCATGCAGACTGGGAAGCAGCAAAGTGCGTCAACACCCCAAGTCAGCATGGCGGCAGGAAACCCTAAATATGGTCATGGCAAGTGGAATCACAAAATTATTGTCTAAATACATAACTGCTACATTCGCACATACATAAGTTCTTGCATAATTTTTTTCGTTAATTCTTAGTTTTTGCCTTGATAATAGAAAATATGAGCTAGGCATCATGTATGACAGTCAAAAATGAGATATGAGCTACAAAATGACCAGATCCTGCCATTAGCTATATAGAAGACATATCTTGTATGTATAGGGCATATATATGGATATGAAGAAGCAATACAGGAGACCTATATTTCCTGTATATGCACATATATGCACCTCAATTTTGCCTATATGTGGCATATATACACATATATGCAGTATATATACGCATATATGCAGCATATATATAGCATATATGCAGTATATATGCGCATATATGCAGCATATATATAGCATATATGCAGTATATATGCGCATATATGCAGCATATATATAGCATATATGCAGTATATATGCACATATATGCAGCATATATATAGCATATATGCAGTATATATGCGCATATATGCAGCATATATATTATCATATATGTGCATATATGCAGCATATATGTACATATACACTGCATATAGGTTTCATATATGCGCATATATCCACATATAGGTTCTTTCCATGTGGGATATCAAGAGCAGGGATACGTTTATGTGTATTTTGTTTTGTGATTCGACGTAACGAATAGAGAGTCTCTGCAACAGAGCGATAGATTGAAGCGCTCGTCCATGTGAACACTGCGCAGTGTGCACGAGCGCCAAGAGAACACTGTTGCGCCTCTGATAACAGCGACAACGAGCAACATGATTTCAAAAACAACACATCCCAGCCCCAGATCGCCTATTATTAACTCTAATTGATAATCAACTAGAGGTGTTTCTTTTGTATTAGATATCCGCGAGATGATTCAAAAAGTGGTGGGGACAATATCGACCCTTTCAAAAAGTGGTGGGGACATGTCCCACCCGCAAATTACGCCTATGGTTAAAGGGGTCATATAATGCCACTTTTACAAGATGTAAAATAAGTCTCTGATGTCTCCAAACTGTGTAGGTGAAGTTTTATTTTTTTCAAAATACTGCTGTTTTTTCGAGTCTTCCGAGTCATCCGTGAACTGTCTTTTCGAGAGATTGATTTCCTCCTGCGAGTTGCTTAAGTGAACTTGTTAGTGTGCAAGAATATGTTTTTGAACTGCGCTCATTTTCTACGGAGTGATTTCTTTTGGAGTATTTCTGCACTTTCCTAGAGACTGAATCTACAAGTCACCCCTGAACTTTCTTACAGAGCGAGAGACATTGATTTCTTCCTGCGAGTTACTTAAGTGCACTTGTTAGTAAGCAAGTGT
>VTFQ01000205.1:0-25000 GCA_036281575.1 Ancherythroculter nigrocauda
TAATGAAGGCAGGGTCAGGATCGTGTGTGTGTGTGTGTGTGTGTGTGAAAGAGGTAGGTTGTATGTGTGAATATGTGTGTGAGGGTAGAGAGCAGCTAATTGGTTGAGCTGCCAGCGTCAGTTCCCTGTGTTTCACCCACAAAACACACACAGACACAAGCTATTACACAGCAAACACACAACTGCTCAGCCTGAACCCTTTCATAATATTCACCAGAATTTGATGTTTCCAAAGGAGCCAACCAGAGTCATGATTCAGGCCAAAACTCCTGACATTTTGATCTGACATTATTTAAGGGCTTTCATACTGGAGATTTTAAAGTGGGCTTGAGTCCATCAGTCAAAGTTTAATTCATTTGGTTCTGATTGAAAAGGTTGATATGAAAGCGATCTGTCCAAATGCCATCATTTAATTAATATGTTATGCATATGTTTTGTGGTCCCGATCATATTATAGTAAAGAGTAGTTCTCATCTGACGAAATTTGATTTCGGAGAATAACTCTTTTCATGTCTCTCGCAATACATTTCCTCTTTCTCTTGGTGGTGAATCCGACACAACAAATGCATGAATAAAACTGCCGTGTGCTCATTACGTAGTTCGTGTTGCGAACAGCTGCCATTTGTACTTGGTGTTACTCAAGTTGATTACACTTCTGCAGTTCGGAGCCAGAAATACAATTTGAACAGAGACCTGGGAGATCTGGTTCGGACCAAGTCTGAAAGCACTCTTAATCACTGCAGACCTGTCACTGACTCTCCACAAAGTAAAGTACGCTCCCAGGCTGCTACAATGAGCACTTCTGACCAAAAATAGTTGGTGGATTCACAAGAATTTGCAAGATTTTGGGGTTTGAATCAATCAATCAATCAATCAATCAATCGATCTTCATTGGAAGCTGAGTATATTTGAGAACAAATGTGTCTTACAGTCAGAGTAGGAATGTTCAACATTTTCAGTTATTTTATAACGTCTGTGAATGGGACTTTTAGTCAGTGCATAATGAGGTGGGGTTGCAAAATTTCTGCAACTTTTTTTTTTTCTCAGGCAAAAAAGGTCCATTGCATATTGTCAATAGTGTAGTGATGTATGAAGCACAACAGCTTTCTGAAAAACAGCTTTCTGTTGGTCAATGTGGCAACTTCGCATGACCAATTTGATCTTGTACCTCAATGAAATCTTACACCCTTTACTTCCGTATGACAGCGAGCTGTTCGTGTTGCCAAATCCGCGATTTTCCCACAGAATTGGGTTAATTTTTCACTTTTGCTGTGGGTTGTTTTGCAACTCCATGCATTGAAGCGACCGCACTAGCGTAATATTTAAACCCTGAAACGCGATTTTTACCGGGATACCCCACAGAATGCAATTGGGCTAGTTTTGGACTAGTTTTGAGAAGCAATTGAGTGCATTTTGTCGTAAAAACCTGACAACCCTGTTTGTATTGTTCTTTTGCACATGCAGGTCAGTTCAGAACCATGAACTGTTCACACTGGAAATCTGATAATGGCCACATTTAAAACAACAATGTGAACAGCTATACAAAAAAATCAGATCTGAGCAAAAATCGGAATTGAGCATTAAAGGCCAGAACACACCAGGCCGACGCCGACAAACTAGTGGCGACGAAAGCAGACTGAGGGGTTGGCTCACGTCAGCAGCGTCTGGGTCCAAAGTTGCCCTGACACAACAAACCAACAGCCAACGGCCAAGTAGCACGTCCATAAATGCCTTTCCGTACCAGCAGGTGGCAGTAGTTGAACAGCCAATCAGAATGATCAGATGGTCCGATGGACCGACGAGCTCCGACGCCAATTCAACATGTCGAATCGGCCGGAAAAAAGTAGATGAGGACCAACTTCAGCCGACGGTGTGGAACACACTGAGAAAACTTAGTCGGCTGATGAAGAAAAACTGCCCGATGGCTGACCGTCGGCTTGGTGTGTTCCTGCCTTAAGGCTCACAGTGTGAAGGTAGCCTAAATGTTGCTTGTCAGTAATATCGTCTATTCTCGTCTAAAGGCAGGAACACACTAAGCCGAAGCCGACGAACTAGTGGCGACGAAAGCAGACTGAGGGGTTGGCTCACGTCGGCAGCGTCTGGGTCCAAAGTTGCCCTGACACACCAAACCAACAGCCAACGGCCAAGTAGCACGTCCATAAATGCCTTTCCGTACCAGCAGGTGGCAGTAGTTGAACAGCCAATCAGAATGCATAAAGTCGAACGTTGCTCAACTTTGTTGAATCGTAAACACTTGCTAAATAGCCAACACTCGTTGAAAATGAATGAATTCTAGTTGATTTGTTGCTGTAAATCACTGTCTTAAAGGGATAGTTCACCCAAAAATGCAAATCCTTTACTCACCTTCATGATGATCCAAACCTGTTTGACTTTCTTCTATGGAATGCAAAAGATATTTTGAGGAGTATCTGTTTTTTTTTGTCTATTCAATGAAAGTCAGTGGTGTCCAGTGTTGTTTGGACCTCAACGTTCTCAAAGTCAAAAAGGTTTGGAACGATATGAGGGTAAGTAAATGAGTTTTCCTTTTTGGGTCAACTGTCCCTTCAAATCTGAGTGGTCTGTTTATATTCGGTTTTGAACTTCTGTCAAGAGATTGTTCTCATCTCAAAGCTTTCAATGGCACAAACTCATTAAATGATGCGTTTCAGACTTTCATTTCCATAGTAGTTTCATTGTGATATTTTCCAGCCGATTTGTGTTTGATCGTCAGCTGATATTGTTGCATGAGTCAGCAAAACTGCAGCACCCCTCTAACAAAGTGCCGCTTGTTCTCCTAAACATTTCCCTTCCAGCTCTTCTCTTCCAAACGCCCCCTCTTTTCCATGCGCTTATCAAAGAGACAGAGCGGAGAAGAATGAAAAAGGGGGTTATAAAAATGAGAAGTGATAGTAGGTTTCAGCCTTTTGTAATGAATATCGCTTAGAGGTATTGAAATGCTAATTTTACGCTCACAGTTGGCAAACTCGTGAGGAAAATTTGGGCGGCTGAAACCAACCCCAACATTCTGCTTGGAGAATCTCTCTCTCTTTGGCTTCGTTTATGTGTTTTACTGTTTTGATGTTTAGCACTATTTCTCTCTCTTGTTTTCCATCTCGCTTTTCCATTTCTCTCCTAGACACACACATTGAGGGGTGTGTGGGATTTGGCATTAGTTGGTAAAGCTAGTTTGAAACTGAAGCTTGCCAAACTACAAGAATAGTTCACCAGAAAATGTTGTATTTGTGTTGTTAAAAACCCTTGCGACTTTCTTTTTTTCAGTGAAACGATGAAAGAAAAAGAAAACTTTGAAGACTTTGCTGGTTGTTATTCAAGCATTTTCAATTGGGGACTGAAGCTTTCAAGCTTCAAAAAGGAAGTAAAAGTATAGTAAAAGTGGTTCATCTGCTATATGCCAAGTATTCCAAATCAATATGATAGCTTTGTGTGAGAAAGCTAGCTTTGTTTGTCTTTGCTTGCAGTGAGTTGTTTGTGAGCTCCGCTGCGACTGAATCATTCAGTCATTGTGTCCAAAACTTGAGAATTGATTCGCCTATGAATCATTCAGATCAACTGATTCATTAAAAAGATTAAACCCGAAAGAAGTTGTGATGCCTTATATGTAAACAAATCATTCTTTTGAGTTGAGTTGAGTTGAGTTGAATCTTTTCAGTAAATCTGTTTGAGTCATTTACAAATCAGATTTATCCAATTCTCAGTTTGTTCACAAATCAGGCATCGCTACTTGTCTCATGAACATTCTAGTGAACTGCCTAAACAGATTGATTCTGTAAAATGAATTCCATTATCGTAACTGAATGAATCAGTGAATCATTTTACAAACAGTTTCTAGTATACCATCCAAACAAACTGATTCCCTAAAATGAAATGAAAATATACAGTTTCCATTATTGTAAATGACTAAATCATGAATGCTTTCATGAAGAGCTTCTAGTGAACCACCTAAACAAAATGATTCTCTTAAATGAATCAAATGTCAATTTTCCATTATTGGAATCAAATCAGTCGTGAATTTAAGAACTTTTATGTTTTAGTGAACTGCCCAAACAAACTGATTCTCTAAAATGAATTCCATTATCATAACTGAATGAATCAGTGAATCATTATATGAAAACCATCCAAACCATCTAGTGAACCATCCAAATGAACAGATTCACTAAAATGAATCAGTTTTCCTAATGCTACTTGAAAGACTTTTGATCTGAGCAAGATGTCTAGGACCTCCAGCAGAAAAATAGGCCCACAACATTAAAGAGATCCAGCAGTATATTTAACCGTTGGCATGGTGTACTTTTTATCCATGTGTGCACCAAATCCATCTGGTGGGTTTGCTGCCAAAAAGCTTTTTTGGAATGGGAATATACTTCAGAGATATTTTACTCATATAAAATCTAGGGGTGCCAATAATTGTGGCCAATGTGTTTTGGAGAAAAATATTTATTTCATAATGTGATTTCCCCCCCCACTTTCAATTCTTTTCCTTCAATGAAATGTTAGATTTTTGCTAATTTTATGAATTCAAGATCAAAAGGATAAACAATGCAGATTTATTTTTACATTCATCTTTGATCATATTTATCCAGGGTACCAACTATATATATAAAGCATGACATAAAAGTTGCATTGCAATGTGTTTTCATGCTATTCATTGGAAAAAGTAACTTGCTTGAAAAGCTACATTTCCAAAGAACACATATACATATTTCCCACAGAACTGAGCAACTGAAAAATGTATTAGATAAGTATTGTTACTAATTTTAGTTAGTTTCTTCCCGTCACTCTGAGTGATTTCCACAGACTTGTTGGAGTGCTGCCATTGTAAAGTGTCCTCTGGCAGCATTTCTCCAGCGCAGAGAGAGGGAGAGAAACACAAATTGAGAAGGGTCAGAGAAATGAGGTGCACCGTAATTAGCCGAGTAGCTCTCTCCGTCTCTCTCTTTCTCACCATTTCTCTCTCTCTCCTCGTTAAGGTGTTTCTTGCTGCTATTGTTTGGCTGTCACATCCTGAGGGAAACAGCGCGGATGGGGGGTGTGGAAATTCGGAGCTGAAGAAACAGTGACCTGTTTCATTCAGAACACATCTTTCACTCAATCTCTTAGTTTTCTATTCTTTTATTTTCCCCTGTGGCCTAGAAAAATCACTACTCTGCTTGGACGCCGTCCCTAAAAAACATCGGGTATGAATCTCAGAAACCTCTGGCTGTGCGGTCCGCCTTGTAACCCATAAATGTAAAAAGGAAAATGTTCCCAGTTATTTCTCTCTTTGCCATATCATGAGCAGATTTGACAGCTGTTATTCGTTCATATGGTCTAAAATGTCAACAAATCAAATCTTAATGATTTTCCTAGTCTTAAAGTGTAACTTCACCAATTTTCAGGCCACACTGTATTGTTACAATGTCAGTAGTAGATGTAACTTAACAATGTTTACTTGTCTCTGTGTTACCTGGACTGAGAAATTTGCGTTTATTTGTCAACAAAAGTCTGCCAGATGACGCTCCAGGGCTTTCGTGAAAACTACAGATTGTTCCCACAGTTTATTATAAGATTATTAACAGAACAGTTATTGTAAGGGAAGGTTTATCACTGAAAATTGTATCGTACTTTGTTTGTTTATTCTTTAAACAGCAATATGGTAAAAATAGTACACTATGAATACAGTTTTATTACCTGAATGCGACGGTGTTTTGTTTCGGGGGTTGGGTGGAACTGACGGAACAACAGTTTCTTTCAGTTTTTCCCTCCTTTTTGGCCTAAAACACTGTGTTCGTCGTCATCCAGTTTGAAATGTTGACTACAAACATGGAGGTTTTTCAAATTTTCTGTTGCCGTGTTCTCTCCGTATTTATGATTGTTTGCCTTTAGCCGCTACCTACGATGCACTGGATCCTTACTGGAAACCTAGAATAACTCACTTTCACTAAATGTTTACATTTTGAATTCTCGCACCCAGGAACAATACAAATCGACACCAGCGTGACTAAAAGTTTGCTAAGAAGTATTTCCTACTAAAGCAAAGCGGTATTTGACTCTGGTAAATGTCTATACCGGACTGGTGAGAGTGGTATTGGATGGCAACATGCCCAGTGCGTTATGTGTGTTGAAGTTTTCCTACCTATTTGGCAAAAGGAAAGACAACAGCTTTTTTTCTCTGTTTTCTCTAGTCAAGTAGCACCGATTTTAATTTTTTTTCGGCTATCTACTGTATAGGTAGCCAAATTTTATTTAAAAAAGCCCATTTTGCCAGCAGTGAAGTACCCCTTTAAGAATATTAATAAATATTCTGTAAAATGTGTTAAAAATGACATTAATGAATTTTATTGTAGATGGGTGTTCACACTGGCAGCGGTTTGCAACCACAAATGAGAACATGCGATTTTAGGCAACATGAGTGTCAGATACTATTTGGGACTTTGCGACTTCCGATGATTTGTGTTGAATTGACAAGGGATAAATGTTGATCTGAATTTTTGTGCTAACTAGTGAAGCAGTTTTACTTTAGTATTATGTACCTTTAATATATTATATTAGTTTTTACTTTTATATTTTAAGTTTTTATATATATATATATATATATATATATATATATATATATATATATATATATATATATATACTCCTACTGTATATAGCTTAAACTTATTTCAGTTAGTTGGTTTCATTTTTTCATTTTTAATTTCAGTTTCATTTTTAATTTCATCTAGTATTTATATTTTATTTAATTTCAATTACAGAAAAGTATTTTAACAGTTTTAGTAACACTGTAGTGAAGTCGTTTGCAATTTTGTTCTGTTTTCCATTAATATTGTTTTGTCTGTTTTTATATTTAATTTTTTTTGTCTTGTATATAAAACATGAAATAGTTTCTGATAATCTGTAATTTTGTTGCTTCTCTCAGCATTTTTCACTTTCAGTGCAGACAGAAAACTTGCTTGGCGCTGGAAATTTGTCACGCTGCAACTGGTTAGGATGTAGTAGGTGTAATGCCAACCATCTCTTTTGTTGATTTGAATTGTTGAAAAAGATATCTGGCGTCTCTCTGGCTCTTGAACATGTCCAAACTTGTCTTCCTGACATAAGCTCTTTGAGAGGATCCCATTTTTTCCTGTTGTACCAGTCCAACGCTGTGACAAAGCGATTTAAAAGCCATCTCTTCCATTTTAATTGATTTTTTTTTTTGTCCCGAGCAGAAGCTATAGGTTGTTTTATCGACCAGGTGGGTTCTATTTCTATAGGTCACAGCGGAATCTCATTGGTCCAGAGTTTTATTTCACATATTAAACACTGTATAAGTTGTGATTTATGTTGCATTGTGCTGCATTTTTGCTTTCAGTGTACAGACAACCTACTTTTCATTTGAAATGTTGTGTTGTGCCAGGTCAGAATGTGCAGGTCTGTTTTTATATATGCATCTGTCTGATTGATCGAACAAAAGCAGGCTTAAAGAAGCTATTGTTTTAAAGGCTGTTCTGGTAGTATAAGAGGATGATGGTGTAAGCTTCGCTTTACTGGAGCATTTCATTTTAAGGGCATGTGAAATCTGCATCATAGATTTAAAAGCTTGTACTATTTGCCCCCCTTTCTTTGTTCTCTGGAAGCCTCCATCATTTTTGCTCAGAGATTGATGCTGTCATGGTTTCCCACCTGCTGTCAGTCGCAGGCTCTCGAACCTGCAGGAACGAAAACTGTTCGCAGGTTTTCTCCTCTTCCGTGACAGGTGACCCTCCTGGCAGTCCCTCTCGTCCCGCTGTTCGGCTAATTGGTGAATGACGCTTTGCCTCCAGGCAAAACCAGAGTGAATATTACCATACCTCATTTATTCAGGGCCTAATAGAGCGGTTTTTATCACTTCATTTGAGTGCGAGAAAGGGAACCAAATCATTGTCGGTGGTTATAAAATGACTCATTTCCCAGTGCCTGATATTCTTCAGGAAAAACATGGTTTGTAGGTGCAGCGCAGAGATGAACTTTGAAGATTGTCCAGGTGAAAATGGCCTTGTTTATGGGTAATATATCCTTTTAAATGTATCTGTGATGATCTGAGTAATGTAATTGTGACACAAAACCTTTTGAATGCAATTAATTAAATTTTTCTTGCGTTATGAACCAATTTCTATCATGCCATGACCCTGAGCAGTGACTGTGTCGGCTGGCCTCACCTCATTTAACAGGTTTTGTTCTAGCTGTGTATGAATTTTAATTGCATTCATGATGGCAGTAGTTATTTAATTTTTTACGAACCATTTACCATGGTAACTATTATTGTCCACTCAAATACTGTTAGTTACTACAGATATTGTCAATTCTGTAAAATCTAACTTGAATTGCGCTCTTTTTTTTTTTATAACAGTTGTAGCTAAAATCAAGTTACCCCCATTTTATTGTGATGATGACTATAGATTCATAGATTTTTTTTAGAATTTTTTTTTTTTTTTTTTTTTTTTTTTGAAGAAGAAAATGTTAGTCAAAAACTTGCCACCATACAGGGTTATTATAAATTACAAAATTAATTTTTAATTTTTTTTTGTTTTTCAAATTGTCTGTAATTTAGTCCAATTTTGTCAGTTTTCAGTCTGTCATTGTTAATTATTCATTCATTATATTTTTAATTTTTTGATAAAAAATAGTTTTTATTTCTTTATCAATTTGTCCTTGACTTAGTCTATTTTTTTAAATCTTTTTTTTGGGTCTATCATTGTTAGTTATTTAATTTGATCTTTTTTAGTTAATTTATTTTTAGTTTTTTATTTTGGTTTTATTTGGTATTTTTAATAATTGTATTGTTTAAAAGTTTAACAATGTTTCAATTCTCAACTTAATGTAGTTAAGTTATTGCTAGGGCTGGGCGATATATTGCATGCGATTGTCATGTGCATTTCGTCAGTAAAGCCGGTTCCCTGATCACCGCGAAATCGCCATCACCTGCTTTCAAATGGAGCGGCATTTAATAGACAGAGACGTAGATCACTGACAAGCTACGCAATATCACGTTCATGATCGAAGACGATTCATTTGCGATAATGAACGTGATATTGCGTAGCTTGTCAGTGATCTACGGCTCTGTCTATTAAATGCCGCTCCATTTGAAAGCAGGTGATGGACTATATAGAGACTATATAGAAAAATGGTGCACTTATAGACCTGAGAAACAAGCGCGCAGCCATCTTTTATAATTTTTTGTTTGAACTTCTGTTTTTGCGGTAGCTCTGTATATCTCTATGGCATCGCTGTCGACGAGTAATTAGCTGGTGAACTGGATTTAATTATTGTAGAGTTAACAAAAGTTATCATGAGCATTGTAATAGTGTTGTCAAAAGTACCGACCGCAATACGCTGTCGGTACTGAAATTTTAAAAATGTGATGCTTTGAGCACTGTTGAGCGGATTCGTAAACGCCTCGATTGGCCTTTGTGTTCATGTGTTCAACAGATATGTCTGTGATTGGCTACAATGATCAACGCACGGGGATGTTTGAAAGCACACTGAAGTGTTTGAATTTGAAAGCGTTTTGAAAGCGGGAATGTTTGAAAGCAAATGTCTATCAGCGGACCGGAACAACACACAATATGGCGAAATAAGTCCCTCCTTCTAAATAAAAGAGCCCATCGCTGATTGATAATGTCATCGTATCACTGCAGTTGCCGTTAGAAGCTCCGGTTCCTGTAGAAACAGTGTTCTGAAATGCACACTTAGGACTGCACATGCTCAGTGGATGGTCTAGCCTGAAAAATAAGCTGCTTTTAATGCTATTTGGGCATAATAAACAACATAAATCGGACGGTTCATGTCAAATGTTATTGCTGATTTGAAATATGTTATTTAATCATGAGTTTGGCAAGCAGTTTGTGAGATTTCAGGAATTCCCCATTCAAGTAGACAGGACTTGGTCTTGCCCGAAATAGCTGCCCAGAGGTGTTGCAAATATGGCCGCCGAGTGAATAGACTTTCTTTGAAAGGGACTTTTTTGGTATAATTAATTGGTGGCCATTTTTTTTTTGAGTTAAAGGTGCCCTAGAACGTTCTTTCACAAGATGTAATATAAGTCTAAGGTGTCCCCTGAATGTGTCTGTGAAGTTTCAGCTTAAAATACCCCATAGATTTTTTTTAATTAATTTTTTTAACTCCCTATTTTGGGGCATCATTAACTATGCACCGATTCAGGCTGCGGCCCCTTTAAATTTCTCGCTCCCTGCCCCCCAAGCTCTAGACTATAAAACAGTGCATAAACAAAGTTCACACAGCTAATATAACCCTCAAATGGATCTTTACAAAATGTTCGTCATGCATGCTGCATGCATGGATCGGATCATGTGAGTACAGTGTTTATTTGGATGTTTACATTTGATTCTGAATGAATTTGAGGCTGTGCTCCATGGCTAAAGCTAACATTACACACTGTTGGAGAGATTTATAAAGAATGAAGTTGTGTTTATGAATTATACAGACTGCAAGTGTTTAAAAAATGAAAATAACAACAGTCTTGTCTCCGTGAATACAGTAATAAACGATGGTAACTTTAACCACATTTAACAGTACATTAGCAACATGCTAACGAAATGTTTAGAAAGACAATTTACAAATATCACTAAAAATATCATGATATCATGGATCATGTCAGTTATTATTGCTCCATCTGCCATTTTTCGCTATTGTTCTTGCTTGCTTACCTAGTCTGATGATTCAGCTGTGCACAGATCCAGACATTAATACTGGCTGCCCTTGTGTAATGCCTTGAACATGGGCTGGCATATGCAAATATTGGGGGCGTACATATTAATGATCCCGACTGTTATGTAACAGTTGGTGTTATGTTGAGATTCACCTGTTCTTCGGAGGTCTTTTAAACAAATGAGATTTATATAAGAAGGAGGAAACAATGGAGTTTGAGACTCACTGTATGTCATTTCCATGTACTGAACTCTTGTTATTCAACTATGCCAAGATAAATTCAATTTTTGATTCTAGGGCACCTTTAATTTTGGCTTTAGAGTCATACATAAAAATAACTGGTAAAAGCTGAAACTATACTTAAATATATATTTAAGTTAGCTTTATTACTTTCATGTAGTTTCCATTTTAGTTAACAATAACTGCCATGTTACTAAGTCTTGAGTTTTTGGGATTCTTCACCTATTTTATTGTCCGCAAGCATGATCAAGAAGAGTAATAACTCTACCAAGTATGACATTTTAGCTGAAACTAAGGTTACCATGATGCAGAGGGTCGTCACAGGCGCTGTCGTAGTTTTCCGTCTACAACTGTGCGCTCTGCAGGGCGACGCTATGAAAACATATCATTCCTTCCCCCCAGCCCCGACACATAGTCCAGGCCCTTCAGTATCCCATCACCCCCTGCGACTATCCAAGCTGTTACGGCAGGCTGGGCCGCAAGCGTCTGTGCCAGGGCGCGGCAGGACCGGATCCGGCCGGTGGGCTACCGGCTTCTTCTCCTTCTCCTCCTCCTCCAAGCTGCCGCTTATGCTAAGCGCCTTGCCGTTAGCCGGAAGGATGGTTGAGTGAGGACAGGTTTGTCATTTTGAGAGTGAAGCGCTTAAACTGTGTAATACCTAGTAAGCACAAAGAACAAGTCAAGCTGTCGTGTCTGAATTAAGAAAGTTTGGCAGTGTTCTGAGATTCTGCAGAAGCACATTGCCAGCAGATGGTACGGCTCACATCCAGACCTGACTTGAGCTTTTAGCCCTTCGCAAAATCATTTTGCTGCAACCGAAGGAAAATTTAATTGGTGGAAAGATTCAATATGCTGCAGAATGTGATTATAAGGCTGACAGTTTTATGTCCACATATTTTAAGTTTCACTCTTTAAAAAAACAAGAACAACAGCATTTTTGCATTCTCTGAAAGTGAATGGTGTTTGATTGTGCAAAACCCACTGCCACACTGCTAAGGTGTTTGCTAGGGTATTTGTAGTTGGCTTATGTCAAAAACCTCTATGATATTCTGGTTAGGGTAGCATTAGCTAGTTCACTCTAGTAAAGATTGCTCTAGGCAGCTACTAGTAAGTTTGTTTGTACTTAATTTGGTTGCATTTAGTCACGTAATATATGTTTCCTTTGAGATATAAGCTTGCAATTCTGACTTTTTTCTTGTAATTGGAAGTTTATATCTCACAATTCAGAGAAAAAAGTCAGAAGTGACATATAAACTCACAATCATGACTTCTTGCAGTTGCAAATTTATATATTGCCCAATTCTGACTTTATTCTCAGAATTGTGATATAAACGCGCAATTGTGTGGAAGTAAAAAAATAAATAAAATAGAAATAAAATGTGAAAATATAAAGTGTGGTCAAATCGATTAATCTCGATTAATCGCGATTTTTTTATATATATATATATATATATATATGTTTAGAAATAAAATGTGAAAATATAAAGTGTGGTCAAATCGATATATATAATTTATAAGGATTAATTTATAAGCCTTCAAATTTGTAATCAGAGGTTGAAAATGTCAAGTTTATCTTGTTACAGAAAAATGTATTCATAAATAAGAAATTATTTTAGTTATATCTTTGTGTAAATAATGTCTAAATAGTTTAAATATTTAAATAATAACTATTCAGGAACCGTATCCAAGATAACTCAGATATACCATATACCATAACCTGGAAACCCTGACGTTTATTTCTTTTCTTTCTTTCTTTTTTTTTTTGTTGTTAAACAATGTCATGAACAAATGACACAGGGAAGTGTGTATAATAGTTTCAGATATAAAATTTGTTTAAAATGTAAATTTCATTGTCTAAAGTTCTGCTATTTTATTCCAGCCGTTACTCCTGGTCAGATTCTTATGTAAATATTAGTTAGTTTCAACCAAATTTAAGGTGGCAGGTGGATGCTGCACATTGGTGGTGGCTTCCATATGTAAAGCGCTTTGAGTACCCAGAAAAGCGCTATATAAAATGTAAGGTATTATTATTATTAATGGTGCAATGCTAAATGCTACAGTATTAAATGCTAAAGTTTTGGAAAAAAGCTAGGTTGTAACCTCCAGAAAACGCTGGTTATGAAAATTAGACGTGACCTAAGACCCATAGAACATATTGAACCGACTATTCAGACTCGTTTTCACTCGTTTTTTGCGTTCCACAGCTGCAGTACAAATTGTGCCGTTTACATTGTAAATCACCGTAATGAGTCACTGCTGGTCCTTTGGCATTTGTCAGAATCAGAAGTAAGAACAGTGTGGAAGCATTTAGGACAAGGACTAGCTTTTCTGCTAAAGTACAGCTTTGGACTTTCAGTTTTGAGGCCAGAGCTTGAAAATGGCTCATCTGTTCACGGTTAATCTCCTGCTCCATGTGTTTTTTGAGCTTGTGAAGTGAGAGTCTGCCAGTGGAAGCTGAGAGGATTTTTTTCACCGCTCTATATCCTTTACATAATCCAGATCCTGTAGCTGTAAACGACTTCCTCTCAGATCAGCAATATTCAGGGACATGAAAATGGAAAGGTTTGTGTTTTTATGCGCTGAAACAAAAGGACATTGCTGAGCTGTTCCAAAATCATCTGTAGACGGCCTGGAGCAGCAGCACACAACTTTCATGTCAAAGTCAAGTGAGACACAAACACACAAACACAAACACACACAAAGTCAAGCTGGAATTTTCCCATTTCCTCTGTATATTTCTGCACGTTTAAAACCAAGTGCACGATTAAAGAAAGTTTCTAATGTTTGTGTGCTTTACATGAACCAGGTGCGTCAATTACTGGGATGCACAATATATCGGTACCAAATCAGACGATATACCAGATGGCTATATCTACTTATGCTAACCATTGCGATAATAAATATACATATGCTTATGGAAAATACCAGAGACAGTTTGAAGAACATGGACAAATCATATATGATTATAATCATGTATTTATTTGGTTTCATGTTTTATCTGCATCTTCCCTATGCCTTTGTTGATACCGGATATCCGATTCCGCATATGTCAGAAATTGCATATACTCCGGTTAACTCATATAACTCATAACGCTGTTTTCTTCTCGTGAGCTCCCTCTGTTGCCCTGGCTGAATGGATAACAGTATAGTTAGAGGGGAGAGATCAATCAGACCTCCTCAGATCGTATAATTTCATGGAAAATTGAAAGAAATGCTTACTCTTTCTAAAGAAATGTGACGTAAACATGATGTTTTATCAATATTTTTCTAAATTTGTAAGTCTTTGGATTTATAAGCCTTAATGGAGTTGTTTTGGGCATTCCTGTGATCACAAATAAATGGAAGCAGGTGCAGCTGAATAAGTATTAGGGGTGTAACGATACACCAATGGCATGGTTCGGTTCGGTTTACGGTTTTGGAGCCACGGTTCGGTTCGGTTTGCTGTGGGGGTAGGGTTCATGTCATTTTACCAGTAATGCTAAGGAAAAATATTCACTTAACTTAATAATAACAAAAATAACTTGACTTTTTCTTTATTAACTTTGGCTTCACATTTTTAGTGCAGTCAGCATACCTGAGTAAAAAAAAAAAAAATGAAATAAATACTTCCAATGTAGAATAGTCAGAATAAAACATTAATCTCTTTACTGCAGTCAGCTTAATGGAGTAAACTCAAATTAAATAAATAACTCCAAAACTAGTCAAAAATAAATTTAGTAATGTATTGCGCCTTGATCGTCATGAAAAACTGAGTTGCATAGGTCCACCCGCTCGAAATTAAAGCAATGAATTTAGCATTGCTTCAGGTCCTCGACTAGATTGGCTAAAGTGAGGCAGCACATTCTGACTGAAATGCGGTCGGCTCGGTAATCGGTATCTGGGCTCCGACACACTTAGCAAATGCCTGAATACGTCATTCTCAACAACAGAAAACAGCTGCATATCTAGTGCCATGAAAACACCTATTGCCTTTGTAATTGTTTGAGAGAGTTAACTATTCTGAAGGCAGTGGGAAAAGTTCCCTGCTTTTGAGGCTTCTTACATTTGCCGCTAATATCAATGTTGGGCTGATGTCTCCGGAGATGCGCTTGCATATTAGACGTTTTGTGAAACAGTTACGACAGATTGTGTGTGCTTTGTCTATGACACGAATTACATTCCTGTACTCCACTGGAAAACCAAAATGTTCCCACACAAGAGACTTAAATCTGTCCGGGGGATCTGCAATCCCAGGCGGAGCAGCCATCCTGCGTGTGGCGCTCACTCCCAAGTCACGTGACATGACATGCACTTGGAAAACATGAACTTTGGAATATAATATTTAGAACAGCATTTAAAAAGCTCTTATTAGTCGTTACTAATACAATTGAATCAAATGCATGCAAAGAAAATTTTGATTAAATTAATAGATTAGTTAGTTAGAGATAAGTGACATTTACCTCAACAATGGGCAGCAGGAGGCGTGAGAGTACCGCGGTACGCCACGAGAGTTCCGCGATTCGTATCGTGGGTGGTGTATCGCGATCTTTCGGTTCGGTTTGTGATATCGTTACACCCCTAATAAGTGTGTGTTGTCTTTAATGTAAAATGGTAAAAAAGTTTTCAGTCAGCTAGTGAAACGGTGGGGTCATGTTACGTTGTTCTATGGAGGCGTGTCAAGGACGGGTTTTAGGGTATCGCTGTGGGGCTACTGGCCCAACAGTGGAAACGCAACTTGATTTTGGCCTCTGTGCTTGAGATCCGAGGCTTTTGGCCCCGCCTGGCACCTTGTTAGCCCTGGCTCACACTAGCCCGACAGTGGAAAAGCAGCTTATTTCTTTCATTTGGGGGAGATGGGTTGAAAAATAAGAGCTTGGCAATGTCTTAAGGCCTTTGCACACTGAGTCCGAAATTTGCGTCCGAAATGTTTGCACGTTAAAAAATGAATACGACCTCACGTTATGTCAATCACATTTACACACTGCCTCCGAAACTTTCGCCCGTCATAAAAATTTTTGGGTCAGGTTCAATTTTTTGCATCCGTGGCACACATTTTTTGACAATTCAGAGCCACCGTATGTGAACGCTAAAATCCCGAATGCCATCTGACAGATGATCCACGTCATCTACAGCACAAAGCAATAGCACTGTATGACAAACAAAGTGCGGAAAGATACAGATTGTGCCAGTATCGCTAACAAAGCATCAAACCGAGCCACTGACATCCTGAAGTAAATGTTGAAAAGCTCAGGATAATCACGCAACTACTGGTGGAACTCGCCTTCATCTCTATGCAATCTCAGGATTGGATGTACCCAATATTTCCTCTTTCTTTTTGTCTTTTTAAGAAGAGAGAGGATAACTAAATCATGCTCACTGTTTGAAGACTTCATTTTGTATTATTTTGCAAATGTTTTCGCAAACGGATTCATTAATACGCATCGGTCTCGGTGCGTGACGAATTTTTAGGATCACGAATACGAAAAAACGCATACGAAAATTTCAGACTCAGTGTGCAAAGGCCTTTACAAAAGATTTCAAACTTTTTGTCTCAAAGTGTCCCGTTCTCACAGCAACTTAGCGTCTCAAATACTGTGAATATGCAATGGGAGTCAAGCCAGTATTGTCTTAGCAGTAACCATGCTTTTAACAGTATCAAATCAAATCTTCATTAACTGACTGCAGCATTTATATCTAGGTGGAGAGCGGAGGATTTGAGTCACGCATACTCTGACGGGAGCAGCTCCGACGGAGAACAGTGACTGGATCTAAAACCTTCAGACGACACACAGCTCATATCTCCGTTGCTGTAAGTTACTGAAACACACATGAAAACCGACACGAGTTTTTGCAGCGCACAGTATGACGTGACAGACAACTAGTTGTCGGTCCGGTTCCGTTCACACAACGCAGATTTTCCAAGAATTCAGTTGTGAGTCCTGAAAATTTATGAGTGTGATTTTGGTTGTAGAATGTGGTTGTCAGTCCCGTAAATAACTGAGAACATAACTGTATTTAAGGACTCAGACAACTGTATTCTCCTGCTGTGTGAACATGGCCTCATTTAATACGTGTAATAACAACAAATCACATTCACAAGAAAACCAGGATCATGTATTATGGAAGTATATAGGGATAATTTTGACTTCATGTCATGAAAGGGTCTTGTAGTGTGCACTAGGTTTAAGTCATTTTCTGCTGTTTCTCTCTCTCGCGGCCAGAGTTTGTGATGGGAAACATCTGCAGCTGGAGTGAGTATAAAGTCCCTCTGGATCAGGACCAGGTTCTGTTTTCACTGTGGGTTCTGGTTCTCTCTGAATGACAAGTCTGTTCACTGCAGACGCTGTCTGGGCGCTTACATGACTACATTTCTCCAGTCGTTGCATTCCAGTGTCTGATAGAGAGGTTGTTATTACCTCTATGCCTGAATGATTCAGAGCCTTTGAGGTTTATTGTACAGAAATCATCCCTTCAGTAATAGTGCATTTATGATATAAATATACATTTAGCATTGCAAGGGAGAATGCAAATACAGTCGTTGGGTAACTGGCACATGTAAACATGATCATTTCAGACAGGAAAAATGCTATACTATCACTACTTCCTGTCAGGGGACCAATCGGAAGTCATCAGGCTGAACAGGAAGTTGAGAGGCATTACTGAAGTCAGTGGAGATTTGCCCTACAGTATACCCATAACATAAATACTTGCATGACTTCAGTTTGTTGGCAATTGAATGTAAATGCCTGTATAATGCTAAAATATCATTTCCAGAAAGGCGGCAATACAGCAACACCAAGAATATCCCTCAACTTCCTGTTGAGTTTGATGACTTCCAGTTTGTTGCTAAAGGATGTGATAATTTAGCATTGCGTCAATGTCGTTGTTAGCATCTCTTTACTATAAGGACACACTGTTCAACAACTTCCTGTTTACTTTGAAGACTTCCTGTTGCTTGACAGGAAGTGATGGATTAATATTTTTCCACATTATCAGCAGTGCGTGAATGTGGGTTTGCATTTCTTTGTCAACAAACTGACGTCTTTTCGAGTCTTTATATGAAAAGTTTGGAGTCTCTGCTGACACACCAAAACATTTGGTTGAGTTGAGTTTGGAGATTTGCCCTACAGAACAGGCTTTTTAAATTAACGTCTGGTTTGATAACAAAAATGTTAGCACACATATTCGCACACTGCTAATAATGTGAAAACAAAAAAAAGTTAAACTATAATTTCCAGTCTAATTGGAAGTCATCATCAAACTGAACAGGAAGTCGGGCAACATGCTTTCATCATTTTTTTCAAAATTTGTCACCAAAAAAGTAATTCGGTTTAACCAAAATTTTGGTTTTACCGAATGACGATATTTTCAAATAATGTTAACAGGCTAATATCTAGCTAGGACGATCACACATTTTATATTTAGTACAAGTTTTTAAAATATTACAACATTTTCCATGTTTTATAGCGGTTGTACCGAATGACCTGATGTTTCACGACATGCGTATGAGCAAGTGAAAACATGAATTTTTCAAATAGTTAAAAGAGAGTTAGTTACTTTGTTTCATGACCATGTGGTCCTTTCCAGGTGTCTGAATGATGTCACATGATATTGACCGCATGACTTGATCCAAAATGGTCCCTTTATATTGGTTACTCCAAATGACATCAATGAAATTCATTTCTCCAGACATTCTTTCTCATAACAAATGACTTCTACACATAATTTTAATACCATTTTGCACTATGTTGATATATGATGTTATAAAATCATGCCAGAATAAAAAATATATACATTTATTACATTTTAAGATATTTTAATCAAATGAAATGGCTGTATTGGCCTTTGGACGGTTAAACCGAATGACCCTTTGACTCTTCAAAATCTTTAAAATACCTTTATATGTAGCAAAATATAATTAAAACCTTTTGGATTCAATAAAAGAGATCTAGTTGTACTACCTTACATACTTTGGATGTCATATCTTTGTTTTTTATTATTATTATTAAGTCCTTTTTATACAAAAAAATGACCAGTCACATCATTGACCCAAACACATTCGTGTAATGCTAAAATGCAGAAAGTATGTTAAACTATCACTTCTTGAAGGCAACAAATTGGAAGTCAAACTCAAAATGAAGTATAGGAAATGATGTTTTAGAAAAAAGGCTATCCCTTCCTCAAAGTCAACCAATCAGAAGTCATCAAACTGTGTGTTAGCATCTATTTGTCAACAAACCAAAGTCTTTGTGTGAAAAATTTGTTTTACAGGGAAACTTGAGAAACTTTCTTGGTGTCAGTGAAGATTTACACCCTTAAAAATCAATAATCTAGTGGTACCATAGTACAGTGTCTGTATCGAATGGTAATACTATGGTACCCTATGGTTAACATAGTATTTATCTATGTATTTATTGGTACGCCAAACAATACCATGGTCTCACTTACAAAAACGAAGTACTACTATGGTATTTTGGAAATGGTTTTTACTATGGTTCTCCGATACATCCAAGAATACCATGGTACATGAGTTTCAGAGTAGTATTGCCGTCCAATACCATTATTGTACCATGGTACTGCCACAGGACACAAGGTTATACTTTATATACCATGGTACTGAAGTTCACACTGAAGTTCCATGGTGCTACCATAACACATGGTACTTTTTTTGTAAGTTCAACAAGTGTGTTGTCAGAAACAACAACAAAAACATCTTAGTAACATGGTAAGGATAAAAATATACCCACAATGGCTTCGGTTTGTTGGCAAACTCATG
This sequence comes from Ancherythroculter nigrocauda, assembly GCA_036281575.1. Taxonomy (NCBI): domain Eukaryota; kingdom Metazoa; phylum Chordata; class Actinopteri; order Cypriniformes; family Xenocyprididae; genus Ancherythroculter; species Ancherythroculter nigrocauda. The sequence continues at coordinate 19,682 of VTFQ01000205.1, forward strand.
TAAAAGCACCCACACACATTTTGTCTTCTCTTCAGATGTTTCTTGGCTTCGCCGTCTCACATATGTTTTTGTTTTGTGTGTGTTCGAATATAGCATTAAATGAACGGTTTCTGTAACTGGCATTTTTCAGTAATTATGGTCTGACGATGTCTCATTCTCAGCACAAGATTCCCACTGCCTGAGCGCGAATTACTGTCAGCGATCGGGCCTGTCGACACCAGATTATTGGTATCTATAAAACCGTCATGAAGCCGTCCTCATTTAGCACGTTTCCAGAGGAAATCACTGCATTAATAACCGCGGCGTTGGACGTTTGACCCGCAGGTTTGAATTTTCTGCTCGGCGACTCTGAAAAGCTCTTCCATATTTTCATTAGCCAAACAGTTTGACTCCTCCCCTCGCCACGGGTGCGACACGCGGTGGTAAACAGCATTATCTGGGATCTCAGCGGGATTTCGAATGCTTGTGTAATCCTGTCATTTCATTCATGGATACCTCCGAGGTTATTCTGGGATGCCGCTGTTCTATCTGCCCGCCTGTCCGCTCGTGCCTGCGAGGGAGATTGAATTCCCTCGGCTGGCTCGCACACGCGCGCGCACACACATCGTGATCACCTACTCATCTCCTCCGCTATCAGAGTGAAACAGAGACCCGTGCTGAACTGAACCTGCTTGTGTTGAGGATTACGTGGAGGCCGTGAACCCTTTTAACTGGTCAGGCCCACAGGATGAGCTTTAGACCTGTGGAGATACAGAGGTGGATCCTGACACTACTGCCGCCCTCTGTGGGAATTCAGCAGTGTCGTAGTCGTTTAGAGGAGGAGATGCTCTTTCTCTCCAGTTACTCATTTAGTACATGTTAAAAAATGTGCCTTATTAATCTTTTAACAAAATGTACTGTCTATCTATTCTGTATGTCCTATCTATCTGTCTGTCTGTCTGTCTTTCATTATATCTATCTCTATCTATCTATCTATCTATCTATCTATCTATCTATCTATCTATCTATCTATCTATCTATCTATCATCTATCTATCTGTCTGTCTTTCATTATATCTATCTATCTATCTATCATCTGTCTATCTGTCTGTCTCTTTCATTATATCCTTTTATCTGTCTATCTATCTATGTATCTATCTGTCTATCTGTCTGTCTCTTTCATTATATCCTTTTATCTGTCTATCTATCTATCTATCTATCTATCTATCTATCTATCTGTCTGTCTGTCTCTTTCATTATATCCTCTATCTATCTGTCTATCTGTCTGTCTTTCATTATGTATATCTATCTATCTATCTATCTATCTGTCTATCTGTCTATCTATCTATCTATCTATCTATCTGTCTGTCTTTCATTATATCTATCTATCTATCTATCTATCTATCTATCATCTGTCTATCTGTCTGTCTTTCATTATATCTATCTATCTATCTATCTATCTATCTGTCTGTCTCTTTCATTATATCCTTTTATCTGTCTATCCTTCTATCTATCTATCTATCTATCTATCTATCTATCTGTCTATCTGTCTGTCTCTTTCATTATATCCTTTTATCTGTCTATCTATCTATGTATCTATCTGTCTATCTATCTATCTATCTATCTATCTATCTGTCTGTCTCTTTCATTATATCCTTTTATCTGTCTATCCTTCTATCTATCTATCTGTCTGTCTTTCATTATATCTATCTATCTATCTATCTATCTATCTGTCTATCTGTCTGTCTTTCATTATATCTATCTATCTATCTGTCTGTCTGTCTTTCATTATATCTATCTATCTATCTATCTATCATCTGTCTATCTGTCTGTCTTTCATTATATCTATCTATCTATCTATCTGTCTGTCTCTTTCATTATATCCTTTTATCTGTCTATCCTTCTATCTATCTATCGATCTATCTATCTGTCTATCTGTCTGTCTCTTTCATTATATCCTTTTATCTGTCTATCTATCTATCTATCTATCTATCTATCTATCTATCTATCTATCTGTCTATCTGTCTGTCTTTCATTATATCTATCTATCTATCTATCTGTCTGTCTCTTTCATTATATCCTTTTATCTGTCTATCCTTCTATCTATCTATCGATCTATCTATCTATCTGTCTATCTGTCTGTCTCTTTCATTATATCCTTTTATCTGTCTATCTATCTATCTATGTATCTATCTGTCTATCTATCTATCTATCTATCTGTCTATCTGTCTGTCTCTTTCATTATATCCTTTTATCTGTCTATCCTTCTATCTATCTATCTGTCTGTCTTTCATTATATCTATCTATCTATCTATCTATCTATCTATCTATCTATCTATCTATCTATCTGTCTATCTGTCTGTCTTTCATTATATCTATCTATCTATCTGTCTGTCTGTCTTTCATTATATCTATCTATCTGTCTGTCTCTGTCATTATATCCTTTTATCTGTCTATCCTTCTATCTGTCTATCTATCTATCTGTCTGTCTGTCTCTTTCATTATATCCTTTTATCTATCTATCTATCTATCTATCTATCTATCTATCTATCTATCTATCTATCTATCTATCTATCTATCTATCTATCTATCTATCTATCCATCTATCTGTCTGTCTGTCTGTCTCATTATATCCTTTTATCTGTCTATCTATCTATCTATCTATCTATCTGTCTATCTGTCTATCTATCTATCTATCTATCTATCTATCTATCTATCTATCTATCTATCTATCTATCTATCTGTCTGTCTGTCTGTCTCATTATATCCTTTTATCTGTCTATCCTTCTATCTATCTATCTGTCTATCTGTCTGTCTGTCTGTCTGTCTCTTTCTTTATATCCTTCTATCTGTCTATCCTTTTGTCTGTCTATCTGTCTATCTATCTGTCTCTTTCATTATATCCTTTTATCTGTCTATCCTTCTATCTATCTATCTATCTATCTATCTATCTATCTATCTATCTATCTATCTATCTCCTTTTATCCTTCTGTCTATTTATCCTCCTGTTTATCTTAGCCTTCTATCTGTCAATTTCATAAACCTTCAAACTTCAAGGCTTAATAAAACTGTCAAGCCTACATTCAAAATTTGTCTTCACTTAATTCTACTTCCTGACATTTAAATGTAAACCTCAATTCTGCATTCTGTTTGCAACCCCATTTTAAATTCAGAAACAGAATTGGGATTTAAACGGCATTCTTCAGTTCTGAATGACGCAGCACCCTTATGTGTAGCATGTGGGATGTGGTCCAGTTAATATGTCATTGGTAGTAGTGGCATGCTAACCCTCCCTCCTCTCAATATTCACCATGTAGGGGTCAACCGCTGACCTTTTTAAAGCGAAGACAGCGGTAGTATATTTTCGAACCATTAGTGTACCGCTGTGTGCCTCGAATGCTAATCGTGAAGAATGATGGCTTTTGCATTGCTGTCCTCTTGCTGTGAGTTCCTCTTATTTGTCACCTGCACAGATTGTCGACCTTGTGTTTGCGCAGCTCTCTCTAATCCCCCAGGCTCTTTCCTGACGGCGTAACCGTCCACGCCGGGGGTTGGTCGCCTCCACGCCTGAAATCTTTGTAATAACTTTCTCTATCGCCGCACCGATCTCCCGCTAGAGCTGAATCTGGACCTTGCTGTAATAGAGTGCTGGCGAGCGTAGCGGTAATAAATGCTACACGATTTACCGGGATAAATATGGAGAAATGACTCTCGTGTACTGTAAATGAAACTCCAGGTCATAAGTGGGAGGTGTGTGTCCTCTGCTAGGATTTTTTCCCCTGTATGTGTGTGAATCCTTGCTTAAAATATCTCAAGTGTGTGGGTTAGTGTGTGTATATCCCATTGGCAGAAGACTTTAAGTCGCTTATGTCCTCGCGAAGACTGTGTGCGTGAGGGAACAAGATGCCTGCAAATTGCTTTGCATCTGAATTAAACATGTTGCTCGTTCACGGCTCAACGCGATGGACAGCGAAACACGTTGCTGCTGGAGAAAATGACTTTTTAAGTGGGGTATTTATGAGATGCTATTGTATTCATTTGATTATAATAAAGCTGCCAGTGTGTGGAGGTGACTGGCAACTAGAAGCTATGACGGCCTCCGTGTTTTTCTCCTCAAGCACTTGATGGCTTTTTACGATTAGTTTTCTGTAAGTGCCGCTGATAGCTGTCTTGGTATGAAAAGAGTGACTTAATAAAGAGAGGTTTTGTGGTGGTATATGCTTGAATAACGGTAAATGGACGCAGTAACGGTTGAAAAAGATCTTGCGGACTACCAGAGAGCCTGAAAATGACTTTTTATATGGGGTATCTATGACATGATGCTTAAATTCAAGTGATTTTACAAAAGATTCCAGCATGTGGAGATGACAAATAGAAGCCAAGAAGACAAACAGTCCTCTGTTTCTCTCCCTGAGCAGCGGGAAGGTTTTTAATGTTACTTTTTCTTCTAGTGTCGCCGATAGTTGTCATGGTATGTAAATAGAGTGATTTAAAAGAAAACTGTCTGTTTTTAACAATGTTTTGTCACGGATTTACGCATGAATAAACAGGTAAACAGATGCAGTAACGGTAAAAAGCATCACAGTGGAAACGCTGCTGAAAATGACTTTTTAAGTGAGGTGACTTTGAGATGCTATTTAATTAGTTTTCTTTGAATGGCAATGATAGTTATGATGTTTAAACTTTTATTTGTGACTTAATAATGAGGTCTTGTGGCAGAAACACGATTGATATGCAGTAAACGAATGCAGTGACAGGGTTGAAAAGGATTTTATGGACAGCACAGAGCCGCACAGTGGAAAACGGCTGAAATTGACTTTTTAAAGGGGTGATTATATTAGATGCTATTCAATTCATTTGATTTTTTTCTTCTAAAGATTTCAATGTGCAGACATGAATGATAACTAGAAGCAAAGCAGCCTCCGTGTTTTTCTCCCTGAGAAGACAGGACCGGATTTGTTTTAGTAGTGCCGATGGATGTTGTGATATGTAAACTTTTATTTTCTGACTTAATATGTCAGATGGTTTATATAGAGTGGCCCCATGAATAAAATAAATTTAGACACCTGTGCCAAAATGAATAAATGTACATGGATTATATAACAAAATATCAAACCAAGTGGCAATTACTTTCACTTTTCAGTTTATGTCTCTAGTGAACTAACATGTTGTGGACACTAAATGACTTGCCTGAGGTAAATGTAATGCTACATTTTTTTTTTGTTTGTTTTTTGGATGAAATAAATGCAGCCTTGGTCAGGTCAAGTCAAGTAACTTTTATTTATATAGCACTTTTTACAATGCAGATTGTGTCAAAGCAGCTTTACATTGATAACTGGTA
>VTFQ01000206.1:0-25001 GCA_036281575.1 Ancherythroculter nigrocauda
CACCACGTCTTAGTCCAGTCGGACAGTATGACAGTGGTCTCCTATATAAATCGCCAGGGAGGTCTTTCATCCAGCCGCTTATGCGCTCTGGTGAAAAGCCTTCTGTAATGGGCATCCCCAAGGGTTTGGTCGCTCAGAGCGACTCATATACCTGGAAAGAACAATCTGGGAGCAGATATGCTGTCTCGGAACAACGTTCCCTCAGATGGGTGGATGCTCCACCCCCAGATGGTTCTCACTATATGGGAGCTCTTCGGGAGAGCGGAGGTGGACCTCTTCGCCTCAGAAGACAACTCTCATTGCCCAACCTACACATGGCCCAATACCCTTCTTTATGCCTTTCCTCCAATCGCCCTGATCCCTCAGGTTATCAGGCGAATCAAAGAGGACGAGCACAGAGTTCTGCTAGTGGCCCCACTCTGGAGGAGCCAGATTCGGACCTCGGAGCTGTTTCGGCTTTCTACAAAAGCCCCATGGCCAATCCCCCTGAGACGGGACCTCCTCTCTCAGGCGAACAGAACAATCTGGCACCCGCAGCCGGAGCTTTGGGCTCTACATCTGTGGATTCTCGACGGGAATCATCTGACCTTCCGAAGGAAGTGCTAGATACCATTTCACAGGCGAGAGCCCCATCTACAAGACGCCTCTACGCCCAGAAGTGGTCAGTCTTTGTTAGCTGGTGTTCCACACGCAACATCGACCCGGAAGGATGTGATGTTTCTTCCATCCTGACCTTCCTCCAGGAGCGTTTAGAGTTGGGACGAGCCCCCTCTACGCTTAAGGTCTATGTAGCAGCCATTGCAGCGTTTCACTTGCCCATTGCTGGACAATCAGTAGGGTGGAACGATTTGGTCATTAAGTTCCTGAGGGGCTCTAGGCGATCGTCCCCTCACTGTTCCCCCCTGGGACCTCTCCGTGGTCCTCAGAGCTCTTAAAGGTCCTCTTTTTGAGCCACTGCGTCTAGCGGGCCTTAGACCCTTAACACTCAAAACTGCCTTACTACTTGCTCTGGCATCAGTAAAGCGAGTTGGCGATCTGCAGGCACTCTCGGTGAGCCCTGCATGCCTTGAGTTCGGTCCAAACGACTCCATGGTCGTTTTGAAACCAAATATTGGCTACGTTCCCAAAGTGCTCTCAACGCCGTTCAGAGCACAAGTGATTTCACTCTCTGCGCTTCGGACGAGCCAGAGCTGGAAACTTTATGCCCTGTTAGGGCTTTACGCGTCTACATTGAGCGATCACAGCCTTTCCGGCAGTTTGATCAGCTATTCGTTTGTTTCGGTGGTCGCACCAAAGGGTCCCCGGTCTCGAAACAATGTCTATCACGATGGATCGTTGACGCTATAGCTCTTTCATACTCCTCTGTGGGCGCTACTTGCCCCATCGGAGTTAGGGCCCATTCCACTAGAGGCATGGCTTCGTCGTGGGCTTGGTCCAGTGGAGTCTCAATCAAAGACATTTGTGAAGTGGCCGGCTGGTCTTCGCCGTCCACCTTTGTCAGATTCTACCAGTTGGACGTTCCGACCTTACATGCTCATGTCCTTTCAGTGTAAATTCGCGGCCCTCTAGGTGTTCCGCTTTTTGCACAAACCCAGGAGTTCTCTCCTTTGTAGTGTAACAGGGTAACGGCGGCTTCGGCCTTCACTTGTCCTTGGTCCCCCCTAATGGCGTCCGGACAAGTTCTGTCGTTCCCCAGCCGTGGCACGGCGCGGTTGAATTCGTTCCCCCATATGCAGTACGAGTGAAATATCGAAAGGGAACGTACTCAGTTACTAACGTAACCTCGGTTCCCGGAGATATGGAACGAGTACTGCGTTACTTGCCGTGCCACGAGGCTGCGGCTTAGGTCGTCGCTTCAGTCGATATGGCCTGATGGCCTATGGCGAAACGCTCGCTTATATAGCACATTACCCCGCCCCTTTTGGCAGGAATTTGCGCGCGCTCTCTTCTCATAGGCCGCGTAGCTGAGCCGCGCCGCCATTGGTTCAACAACTTGTCTATGAGTGAACCAATGACGGTGCAGTTACACTGCGTTATTGAAAAGGCTTCAGTAGCGGGGAAAAAGTGAGACTTTTCCCCCATATGCAGTACTCGTTCCATATCTCAGGGAACCAAGGTTACGTTAGTAACTGAGTACGTTTTGTGTGCAGATGATTGAAATTAAGCAATTTTCTTTTGTCCATAATTCATAATTATTGTTCATTGATAACTTTTGCTCAACTCTGATTTGAGAGTTGATTTAATGTCAGATACATTTACAGTCAAACCAAAATGTATTCAGACACCTTGAACATTTCATTCATTAATTCAGTTTATTCACTATAGTTTAAAAAATGGTAATAAAATATGACAAGATCTCAGAGTTAAACTGTGTCAGAAAAATTAATCTTAATATGTCAGATAACACTTGCGCAAAACATGGTGAGGTCAGTGTCTGAATAAATTTTTTTATATCAATTTTACTGGTAGCCCACTGTATGAAGAATATTTTGGGTATAATATCACAGTTTACTTTATTTTGCTGTCTTTACTTACATAAATGAAATATAGTGTCCTGCACCCACTAGTGAAAATATATTAAAGATGTTTGAATAATTTTTGGTTTATCTGTATATGTATTTTTGAAAGAAAGTCTTGCAGGTTTGGAATGACATGAAGGTGAGAAATTAATTAAAATTTTTTAGTGAACTAACCCTTAAAGAAGATTTAAAATCTCACCCACATTCAGAAGTGTGTTTTGTTCTCTGTTTCAGGTGATGCTCAACATCTCTCAGATCTGAGGATTGTGTTGATGGGGTATAGATATGCTGGTAAGAGTTCATCAGGAAACACCATCCTGGGCAGAGAGGAGTTTGAATTGAAGAGATCTGCTCAGTGTGTGAGGAGACATGGAGAAGTAGCAGACAGACACATCACTGTCATTGAAGCTCCAGGATGGAGGAGGGATTACACTGTAGAGAAGAGTCCTGAGAGACTGAAACAGGAGATTTTGCTTAGTGTGTCTCTGTGTCCTCCAGGACCACACACTGTACTACTGATCATACCTGTGGACACTAGATTTAAAGAGACTGAGAGAAAGTCAGTGCAGGATCATCTGGATCTTCTCAGTGAGAGAGTCTGGAGTCACACTATAGTTCTGTTCACTCATGGAGACTCTCTGTTAGACACATCTATAGAGCAGCACATTGAGAGTGAAGGACAGGATCTCCAGTGGCTGGTGGACAAATGTGGGAACAGGTATCATGTTCTCAACAATCTCAACAGGAGTGACGACACTCAGATCAAGGAGCTGCTGGAGAAGATTGAGGAGACAGTGGCACAAAACAACGTCCGCCATTTTGAAATAGACAGAGAGATTTTACAGGAGATGGATGGTAGAAATAAAACAGAAGAACAACTAGACAAATGTAGAGAAGACATCAGATCAGAGACCAGTGAGTGAAATCATAAAATTGTGTTATTATCTACACACAGTCTCAGATGAGTTTCCTACTCATTGTTCTAGAGTTCTTCAGATGTAGAAATAAATAATTTAAAATTGTCCATCACACAGACCTCAGGCTGAGCTCTAACACTCACTAACATCTCTTACAGTCTTCATTTTTCTAAGATTGTTTCCCATCCTGATACTGACTAGGTTTGACCCTATTTAGCTTCATTAGGAAACCAGGGGCCTGTAACATGAAGCTGGATTAGCTGGCTAGCCAGATAAGATTCAGATTAGTTTGTGCCAATCCTGGGTTTTAGGTACCATGAAAGTGACTTGGCTTTTAGCAGTGTTCATCACCAGAGTAACTTACGCTCTACGGCTAATCTCCTCCAGGGCATGTTAAGTTCTGGTTCAGAGATCTCAAACTGAATTTGGGCCAATCGGATGTGAGCTAAATGAACTGACAATAAAGTCACTCCCCCAGTTTCTCATCCTCCTAATTAAATATAGTAAAAGAAAAAGTATTTAACAATGAAATTGTCTGGCTTTAATGATAAATAAACCATTTAAATCATAAAATAATTCTAATTATTATATAATATTATTATTAATCCAATACACACAAGAAATTTTAGTTTAGCAGTTATTATTAAGCATTTAGTTTCAATGAATATTAATATATACAGATCATATGCAATATAAATAAGCTGTAAATTAACTTTAATATGACTACATGTGACCTTACATGTATGAGTCTCTATCGCTATATTAACAACTATATAAACTAACATCACAAGTTTCACTTGCACTGATAGAGCAAGATAATTTATTTTATTTGTACTCTTTCATGGACAAGTATTTTCATTAGTGTAAATTAGTTTAAATACTTAATTTTTTAAATCTCTTAACCTTCAGAAAAAGATTTATGGCTCTCTCGTTAGAAGTTATTCACAGTTCTCTCTGTTGCAAGGCATGTGATTGGCTGTTCACCACTGATGTCACGGATTCATGTGCACGCGCTCCACAAACTCAGGATCAAAGCCTGAGTTGACAGAGAAAGTTGATGATCAGCATCATGGTACCAACAAATCCAGATTGGAGTGGTTTGGTTTTGTCAACTCGAAACTAATCCTATAACCCTGAGTTTGTTCAACTTCCATCATGGTACAGGCCCCAGGAAACAGCTGCAGGGTCAAAATAAACAACTGGAATATTGTAATCATCTAATATCCTGTTTCTGTGTGAATCAAAGTGCTGCAGTGAAGTGAATCCTCATTTCTCTGACCCATTTAAAGTTGACAATATTGACCATCTGAATGAACTACAATCACATGAACTGATGAATATATTCCTTCAATGTCATGTCAGTTTCTTTGGAGAAAAGTGTCTGTCAAACACATTAATGTAAATGTTCTTCTGATCTGCTCTCTGCTTTCATTATTTTAGTGAGTGAAGATGATGGATCTGATTCATGGTCTCTGGGAAGTTCAGCTTACGGTTCATTCAGATCACAATCAGGAGCAGAAACAGTTTCCAGTTCATCCCGTTCCAGAGATTCATCTCACGCAAGTTATGAGTCAGTGGTCATAAAACGAAATAACAGCGTTGAATGGACACCACCAGACAGTGAGTGTCTTCTGTTTTATTTGGCATTTTCACTAACTTTGGTCTCCCTGTGACATTTTTTAAGCATTAGAACCCATGTTTTCCACGAATCCATTTGTTTTGTTGTGAAATATTAATATTTATTCTACCTTTTCGTAAATTTGTCACCACATATTTTCCCCCATAATAAAATCTGGACCCTTTCTACATCTCTTTCCATTTCATCAATCTTTACAGAAACAGTAATGTTGATACTTTAACTGATGACAATAAATGCAAACCTGATATGAAATAATAAAAAAAGAACATATATTTAGTTAAACTTCCTTAGGATAATGATCAACATTTTCTGAAGGTTAAGCAGCTGTTTTTACTAATAATTTGTTCTTCAGACCTTTTGACAGTTTCAGACTCTATAAATCTTTATGGACAACTTTATATACTTGTGATAAATAGTGATCAGTCTTGTAATAAAGATATTTCTAAAACAGTGACAAAACTTTTAAAATCCCATCTGATTGTTGTGAAAATGTAATATTTAGTCTAGTCTTTTTCCGCCATAAGAAAATCTGGATCCTTTCTACATCTCTTTCCATTTCATCAATCTTTACAGAAATATCACTGTTGATACTTTAATTTATGACAATAAATGCAAACCTGATATGGAACTAAATAAAAAAGCACACATAATATGTAGATTTCTAAAACAGGGACAAAACTTTTAAAATCCCATCTGATTAATAAAGTATTTGTATAATGTTTTAAAGGACAGCTGATAATGATTAGCAATAAGCTACATTATTTTTATGAACATATTGAGAGTTTTAAATGTCAGATTTTTATTCTAAACGAGTTTTAAGTCGTTTACTGATTTATTTTGTTCCCACAGTGAGTGGAGATGAGCGGTCGGACACATGGTCTGTGGGAAGCTCTGCTTACGGTTCATTCAGATCACGATCAGGAGCAGACAGCGGTTCAGCTTTTAGTTCATCACGCTCAAAAGTCTCATCTCGCAGCTCAGGATTCGGGTCGTTACGGTCCATCCCGGAGTCTGAGGAACATTCAGGAACCAGACAAACACTTGCTCTGCCCAAGATCTCAAAACTTTTCCTAAGAAGAGTAAAGAAGCATGATAAGCATGAAGAAGACACTGTGAAAACTTGAATTATATCGAATGAATGAAAGAGAAATTGTGGATTTAAATGTTGATATTTATAGTTTTGACAATATTTAATGATAAATATTACTAAAACTAAAAGGTATGCAGTTGTTTTAACCTTGAGTAATTCACATTCATTAGCAGAGCTGTAACAAATATATTGACATTTAATTAACATTGAAATAGTGCATTGTGTTTTTTGATTATTTTGTCATGTCCGTGGTGAAATGGGCAGAGCAAACTAACAACTTTGAGTTAAATTGTTGTGGTATCCGGATATAGATATACATCAACCATGCCTGTTGACAGTTTTGTTCTGTAGGAAGACTATGAAAAGTTTTCACATCCCCTGCACAGCCTGGAACATAACATTTATTTCCATGATCTGCCATTTTCGCTGTTATCCTCGTGTGACGACCACAAAAGTGTTGTATTTGTGTTTTAAGAATATTCACAATTGTCTTTTATTTGAACACAAGTTATTGTATTTTGTTTTTTTAAAAAAACAAGTATCTCAAGGGGTTTTATTTTTAGGTGATTTTCCTACCTCAAAGTTAATGGTGTAGTGTTTGCTCCGGGCCAGCAGGGGCAGGGTCGAGTGACGGGTTTACTGTAGCTGTGTGAGTTGTGAGTTCCTTATTACTGCAGAGAGCTCGAACCTGAAACACTGTCTCCTCGTTTCTCTCCTGTTTTACAGGATTCAATCTGTTCACCACGGTGCCGTTGCCACGGTACCCGTTACATCATCACTAAGGTGGCTGAGGTCCACAGGAGGCTGCCACAAGTCTGAAACAGTTTGAGCAGCTGGTGTTGCTGCAGCGCTAACTACTACACCTCTGGGCCTAGAACTCTCTAGTGGATCCGTCTCAATCACCCTAGCCACAGTCTGGACGCTGCCAAGGGCTGTCTTCCTTGGTATAGTGACAGAATGTTTAGTGCTATTTTTCACTGGTATAATGACATAAGGTCTCTTTGCAGTCTGTATTTCTAGTAGGCCCTCCTCAATCTGAAGTTCTGTGAGCTGGGCACTGTTTCCATCAGGTTCAAACAAGAGAAGAGGGTCTGACTGATCTACAGTGGATGGGATCTGACACTTAACCCAGGCTACTTGTCCAGCTGGAACTGCAGTGTCATTATTTCCAGTTCTTAACAGTCTCTGATACATGGAGGGTTTGTCAGTCTGAATGAAGTTCACCAGCAGCTCAACTTTATCAGCAGGGACAGATATTGCATCAGAAAGGAGCGTGGTGAGAGCTGGAACAAGTTCTGCTGGCCGATTCTGAATCACTTCCTCTAGCACATTAAATCCAAGTAGTGGCTGTGCAAGTGGGATGTTACAGATAAGGAAAGGCACCATGATAGACTGGCTAAGAGCACCATTTCCACTGAAGCTGACTGCGATGAGGACCCAGCCATCAAAAGGGAGGATTTCTCCATTCACAGCGTATACTTCCAGCTCTTCTCTCTCATCAAATATTTTGCTGAGTGGCCTAATGGGTGCGTCTGGTAGATACTTCTCTTTCCAGTTTTTATCGATCATGCTCACCTGAGCTCCTGTGTCTAGTAAGGCGTTGACTGTCAAGCCATTAAGGTCACATCGTGCAAGGGCTTTGGCTCCTATAAACTTGCCTATACGCCTACTTGTTTGGGTGGGTAGGGCAAAGGGAAGTTGGGGATTGACTTGTTCATTATTTTCTTTTGGTCTCTGAATAACTAGACTTGTCTTTGTATGACTCTCAGAGCCCCCTACGTTACACTCAGCACTGTGGGACTGAACGTGAAGCCCGGTCACTGCTTGTCCCGTGGCAGGGACCGGCTCCAGTTTTCCGGACGCTTGGGCTTCCTCAAACAGCCTACAGCTCTGTGGCCGTCTTCACCACAGTGAAAACAATGAGTGCAACCTGGGCGATTCTGTTCGAGGCAATTAGCACAGCTATATGATCTGGTTTTCTTTTGATCCCCCTTGACTTGGCAATGATGACAAGATTCTGGGTTTTGAATCCGCTGTGGTCGTTGCAGTAGTTCAACTTTTTTCATTAGCTCCTCTACTTTCTCAGTTAGCTGTTGGAGTGCATCAGCCTTTGGCTGTTTATCTACAGCATCTTTATTTGTGCTACTGCCTTGTATTGCTGCAACTTCAAGTCCTGTGCTATGCACGCTTACTTGTTTCTGCTTCACAACTGACCCCAAACGTCTCTGCCTCTCATTCTCAGTATTGGTCATCTTCATCATTTGTTTTAGGATTGTTTCATCAGTCACACTGCTATCTGAGAGAAATGGTTTAAGTTCTCGACGTATGTCATTATGCTTATGGCTGAGGCCCTGATATATGGCGTGAAGGAAAATGTCTTGAACTGTGTTTGCATTGTATTTCACTTCTGTGTCAGCGTATTTTGAAGCAAACAGGATCTTTTGTTTGAGGCCTATTACCCGGTACAAAAACTGTTGTGGAGTTTCACTGTCGTTTTGTTTCGTGCACATAAGCTCTTGGAAAAGTTCTGTATTGCTCTGCCCACCTAAATGGGATTGCAGAAAGCCTTTCAGCTCATCTATGGTCAAATCATCCTTGTGCATTAGCATGTCTTTAAAGTTTCCAGATTTAATGACTCTGAGAACGGCTCTTAGTATTTCAGTCTCACTGAATCTTTCTTTAACACCTTCATCGATTTGTCTGCATATGCTATTGTAGCTTAAATCTGAGCTCTGATCACCGATCTGTCCACCTTGAATCTTGAACTCACGACGAAGCAGTGAAAGGTCTCGAAGGGGGACAACTCGGTCATATTGTCCATGTGGATGTTGTTCAGGTGTGTGAGTATTGTTATATTGTAGTGTAGATTGTACTGGTGCAGGTGTGTGTATAGGTGAGGATGTGGGGTTGTTTATGTATTGTAGGACTTTGTTGCTAAGCTCAGCGTAGCTAGAAAGCATTCTCTGTAACTCTGTGTCAGGGTTCCGTGTGGTTTTGACATCAGTACGTGTGAATGAAGGGTTAGTGATAGGTGAGGGGGTAGCTACGCTAACCGCAGCTGTGTGGGAAGGGTTAGTATTAGAACCACAGGCTGCCACGTTATCAGTTGTCAAGTTATCAGTAACTGTCTCTGGCTGACCTACTGTTATACTCTCACTCAGTACTGAAGAGGTTGACATTATATGGTGCACATCCTTCCCTGCACCTGTTTGAGGTTGAGCATAACGAATCTGAATGACATTATTCACAGTATCATTAAGCTCTAACAACACTACCATACCTGAATCCTCAGATTCCACCAAAGTGTCACTGTTCATAAAAGCTAGAATGTACTCGAAGCAACTCTCTTCATCGCCAACCTGAAGCTTGGATGCATCCTTCCCTGGCACAGGACCAACACTCCGGGCTAGTTGGAAAAGTTCATCGGCCGTCAGCATGAGTAGACTCTTCTTGATGCTCCACACCAAGCCTTTCCTCTCACCGTCCGCCATGACTGCTTTTCCCCCTTCCTCACAGTTGGTTGCTCTTCCCAGTATCACTTTCACTTGTAGCTTTTGGTCTGGTCCCATGTGTGCGGCACAGTCATCACTTCACAGGCACTTGGTCTGGTGGAAGCAGGGCCTGTGCATCTGGGATGGTGGATGGTTGAGGTAGGTTGTATCTTCGTGATCAGGAGATGAGGGGAAACACTGGCATCACGGATGTAACACCAATCTTCCTCTAACTTCAAGGCCTGAAGAGGCGTTCCTTCCTAGAACACGTCACACTGCTGCTTCTGGTCGTGCTTGTAGCCTGCGCATCTGCTGCCGTTCCCCGTACGGGCCACCAAAAATCTGTAACGGGTACCGTGGCAACGGCACCGTGGTGAACAGATTGAATCCTGTAAAACAGGAGAGAAACGAGGAGACAGTGTTTCAGGTTCGAGCTCTCTGCAGTAATAAGGAACTCACAACTCACACAGCTACAGTAAACCCGTCACTCGACCCTGCCCCTGCTGACCCGGAGCAAACACTACACCATTAACTTTGAGGTAGGAAAATCACCTAAAAATAAAACCCCTTGAGATACTTGTTTTTTTTAAAAAACAAAATACAAATATAGCTGCGAGCAGCGATGGCGGGCCCAAGCCCGGTGGCACCGCCACCCCGGTGGCTTCAGGGCAACTGTGCACAGCGGGCAATAGGCACTTAAAACGGTTAAACATCAAAGGACTATGTCAAATTCACTCCACATTTACTGCACTACAAGGTGCCGCTATAGAGCCCCTCCTCCCTGCCCATTTTCAAAGGATTACATGTGCCAAGTTTTAACATTATTCTGATTAATTTTGAAGCAAATCAGGTAAAAATAAGAGGGTGATCTCAATGTATGCTGAAAGTGACACATTTTCTGCTTCCAGTTGGTGGCGCTATGACTTTGAATCACAATAGTCAAATCCATGTGATCAGCCTTGTACAACGAAGACTAAGCCAAAGTTTCATCAAAATCAATTAATGTATGCAGAAGTTATAACACTTTGTTTCCCTTTTCTTGCCATAAATTCGTTGCCTCGCCACGGCCAAACCGTTTGAGATATCCAAAATCCGTTTGCAATTAAACAACTTCAATGTGTTAGCAACAAGTTAAAAAAAGCTTGGTGTAAATTGGATAAACCCTGTAGGAGTAGTAGTATAAAATTCATAGCCTGTTTTTTCAAAAAATTAACATTCAAACCAAAATAGCTGACTTCCTGTTGGTCGGAGCTAATGAATGTAAATTAGAAAATTGTCCGGCTTGATGAGAATAATATGTGTACCGAGTTTGGTGACTGTAGGAAAAACTAACCCCCCCACTTTTGTCAAAAGGTGGCGCTACTGAGCCCCTCCACCACGCCCATTTCTATGGCTTTGTCCATGTCTACTGGTTGACAATATTGATGTGTGTGTCGAGTTTCATGCAATTTGAAGCATGTTAAGAGCCTCAAAAACACTCAAGAATATTATTACAGTTTGACCTGTTGCCATGGCAACAATATTTCAAATATCAAAAATCCTGTCATAGGTCTACATCTGCTGTGTATTGACATTACACTGATGAAGTTTGAAGCAAATCAGGTAAAAATAAGAGGGTGATCTCAAAGCATTTTAAAAGTGATACACTTCTTGCTGCCATTTGGTGGCGCTATAACTTTGACTCACAATAGTTACATCCATGTGATCAGACTACTACAACCAACACACTCCTGAAGTTTCATAAACATCAATCAATGTATGCAGAAGTTATAACACATTTCCTGTTTCCCTTTTCTCGCCATAAATTCGTTGCCTCGCCACGGCCAAACCGTTTGAGATATCCAAAATCCGTTTGCAATTAAACAACTTCAATGTGTTCGCAACAAGTTAAAAAAAGCTTGGTGTAAATTGGATAAACCCTGTAGGAGTAGTAGTATAAAATTCATAGCCTGTTTTTTCAAAAAATTAACATTCAAACCAAAATAGCTGACTTCCTGTTGGTCGGAGCTAATGAATGTAAATTAGAAAATTGTCCGGCTTGATGAGAATAATATGTGTACCGAGTTTGGTGACTGTAGGAAAAACTAACCCCCCCACTTTTGTCAAAAGGTGGCGCTACTGAGCCCCTCCACCACGCCCATTTCTATGGCTTTGTCCATGTCTACTGGTTGACAATATTGATGTGTGTGTCGAGTTTCATGCAATTTGAAGCATGTTAAGAGCCTCAAAAACACTCAAGAATATTATTACAGTTTGACCTGTTGCCATGGCAACAATATTTCAAATATCAAAAATCCTGTCATAGGTCTACATCTGCTGTGTATTGACATTACACTGATGAAGTTTGAAGCAAATCAGGTAAAAATAAGAGGGTGATCTCAAAACATTTCAAAAAGTGATACACTTCCTGCTGCCAGTTGGTGGCGCTATAACTTTGACTCACAATAGTCACATCCATGTGATCAGACTCCTATAACGAACACACTCGTGAAGTTTCATAAAGATCAATATATGTATTAAGACGTTATAACACATTTCCTGTTTCCTTTTTCTCGCCATAAATTCGTTGCCTCGCCACGGCCAAACCGTTCGAGATATCAAAAATCCCCTGGCAATTTTTAATCATCAGTGTCTTGACTTCATGCTGACCGAGTTTGGTGGCGATCGGATTAATCGTCTAGGAGGAGTATATCAAATTCCAGAGCATGCGTTTTTCAAACAACCCTTAATAGCTGACTTCCTGTTGGCGTGGCGATTAACTTAGAGCGCGAAAGTTGTTCGGCCCGATGAGGTCTATATGTGTACCGAGTTTCATACTAATACGTGCAAGCATGTTTAATATATGGACCAAATTTTCAGACTTTTTTCAAGGGGGCGCTGTCGAGCCCCCCTGCCACGCCCGGGTACCAGCCTCTCCGGCGTCCTAATGGCCGCGGATTCCAATGTGTGTGCCAATTTTCAAGAGTTTTTGAGCATGTTAAGGCCCCCAAAAAGCCCCGGAAGACGGAAAAAAAAAAAAAAAAAAATAATAATAAATATAGCTGCGAGCAGCGATGGCGGGCCCAAGCCCGGTGGCACCGCCACCCCGGTGGCTTCAGGGCAACTGTGCACAGCGGGCAATAGGCACTTAAAACGGTTAAACATCAAAGGACTATGTCAAATTCACTCCACATTTACTGCACTACAAGGTGCCGCTATAGAGCCCCTCCTCCCTGCCCATTTTCAAAGGATTACATGTGCCAAGTTTTAACATTATTCTGATTAATTTTGAAGCAAATCAGGTAAAAATAAGAGGGTGATCTCAATGTATGCTGAAAGTGACACATTTTCTGCTTCCAGTTGGTGGCGCTATGACTTTGAATCACAATAGTCAAATCCATGTGATCAGCCTTGTACAACGAAGACTAAGCCAAAGTTTCATCAAAATCAATTAATGTATGCAGAAGTTATAACACTTTGTTTCCCTTTTCTTGCCATAAATTTGTTGCCTCGCCACGGCCAAACCGTTTGAGATATCCAAAATCCGTTTGCAATTAAACAACTTCAATGTGTTAGCAACAAGTTAAAAAAAGCTTGGTGTAAATTGGATAAACCCTGTAGGAGTAGTAGTATAAAATTCATAGCCTGTTTTTTCAAAAAATTAACATTCAAACCAAAATAGCTGACTTCCTGTTGGTCGGAGCTAATGAATGTAAATTAGAAAATTGTCCGGCTTGATGAGAATAATATGTGTACCGAGTTTGGTGACTGTAGGAAAAACTAACCCCCCCACTTTTGTCAAAAGGTGGCGCTACTCAGCCCCTCCACCACGCCCATTTCTATGGCTTTGTCCATGTCTACTGGTTGACAATATTGATGTGTGTGTCGAGTTTCATGCAATTTGAAGCATGTTAAGAGCCTCAAAAACACTCAAGAATATTATTACAGTTTGACCTGTTGCCATGGCAACAATATTTCAAATATCAAAAATCCTGTCATAGGTCTACATCTGCTGTGTATTGACATTACACTGATGAAGTTTGAAGCAAATCAGGTAAAAATAAGAGGGTGATCTCAAAGCATTTTAAAAGTGATACACTTCTTGCTGCCATTTGGTGGCGCTATAACTTTGACTCACAATAGTTACATCCATGTGATCAGACTACTACAACCAACACACTCCTGAAGTTTCATAAACATCAATCAATGTATGCAGAAGTTATAACACATTTCCTGTTTCCCTTTTCTCGCCATAAATTCGTTGCCTCGCCACGGCCAAACCGTTTGAGATATCCAAAATCCGTTTGCAATTAAACAACTTCAATGTGTTCGCAACAAGTTAAAAAAAGCTTGGTGTAAATTGGATAAACCCTGTAGGAGTAGTAGTATAAAATTCATAGCCTGTTTTTTTCAAAAAATTAACATTCAAACCAAAATAGCTGACTTCCTGTTGGTCGGAGCTAATGAATGTAAATTAGAAAATTGTCCGGCTTGATGAGAATAATATGTGTACCGAGTTTGGTGACTGTAGGAAAAACTAACCCCCCCACTTTTGTCAAAAGGTGGCGCTACTGAGCCCCTCCACCACGCCCATTTCTATGGCTTTGTCCATGTCTACTGGTTGACAATATTGATGTGTGTGTCGAGTTTCATGCAATTTGAAGCATGTTAAGAGCCTCAAAAACACTCAAGAATATTATTACAGTTTGACCTGTTGCCATGGCAACAATATTTCAAATATCAAAAATCCTGTCATAGGTCTACATCTGCTGTGTATTGACATTACACTGATGAAGTTTGAAGCAAATCAGGTAAAAATAAGAGGGTGATCTCAAAACATTTCAAAAAGTGATACACTTCCTGCTGCCAGTTGGTGGCGCTATAACTTTGACTCACAATAGTCACATCCATGTGATCAGACTCCTATAACGAACACACTCGTGAAGTTTCATAAAGATCAATATATGTATTAAGACGTTATAACACATTTCCTGTTTCCTTTTTCTCGCCATAAATTCGTTGCCTCGCCACGGCCAAACCGTTCGAGATATCAAAAATCCCCTGGCAATTTTTAATCATCAGTGTCTTGACTTCATGCTGACCGAGTTTGGTGGCGATCGGATTAATCGTCTAGGAGGAGTATATCAAATTCCAGAGCATGCGTTTTTCAAACAACCCTTAATAGCTGACTTCCTGTTGGCGTGGCGTTTAACTTAGAGCGCGAAAGTTGTTCGGCCCGATGAGGTCTATATGTGTACCGAGTTTCATACTAATACGTGCAAGCATGTTTAATATATGGACCAAATTTTCAGACTTTTTTCAAGGGGGCGCTGTCGAGCCCCCCTGCCACGCCCGGGTACCAGCCTCTCCGGCGTCCTAATGGCCGCGGATTCCAATGTGTGTGCCAATTTTCAAGAGTTTTTGAGCATGTTAAGGCCCCCAAAAAGCCCCGGAAGACGGAAAAAAAAAAAAAAAAAAAAAAAAAAAAAAAAAAAAAATAATAATAATCCTTAGAAGAACAAGAGGGCCCTGCGCGAATTTTCGCTTGGGCCCTAATAACTTGTGTTCAAATAAAAGACAATTGTGAATATTCTTAAAACACAAATACAACACTTTTGTGGTCGTCACAATGAGGAACAAGAGAAAGTCAAGAAAATGCTGTGGGAAGAATCAGCTGTTTTTGCACGAGACAGTCATGATATTGGATGTATTCCTAGTTTACAGATGTCGATCACCCTCAAAGACGAGATTCCAGTGCAGAGAGCCTACTCCTCGGTCCCCAAACCACTATTCAAAGAGGTGAAAGAGTATGTACAAGATCTTGTTGGGGATAAACAGTTTAGGACCCTTGAAACCAGATATGTTGAATAAAGACCCGGAGTCAAAGTTTAAAAAAATAATAAATTGAAGAAAAATTTAATGAAGAATAGTTTGCAGTTTCATCAGCAGAAGCCAGCTTCAAGTCTCACAAGGAGTTCGTAGGCCGCTCTGCGTACATTCATATTTCCACAACAATTATTCTCTAACAGAGTCCACTAACTACGTCATTACTTCAGGTTGGATGATTCTGATTGGCTAAGGAAAATAGACAAGGTTAGAAATTTTCCACACGTGGACAGATAGTAAGAAGCATATCTCCCTTCGTCACGGTGATGACGAGGGGGACCCTAGATTTAGGTACCGGATGTCCTTTTGGGGTCATGATGTGGCGTCTGCTGGTCTCGAGCAGAATGCCAGTTGTCCAGTACAAAGGGACCTGCACAAAACACTTAGCGCACATACACAGATACACATGATTCACAGCTTCTTCAAGGCTGAAGTTGATCTGAGCTCTGCTCTGAGCAGGAAACTTTCCCCAAAACATACTGATAACATGTTCTTTTCTCTCAGTGAGAGGTACAGAGGAAAATAGATCCTTTAACATACATTGAAGAAGTCATTCAAATAATTTAACAGAAATATAAATGTTGATTTATAACTTAAAAGATATATATTGAAGCGGCAGTGGATTCCAGAATCCACCCCTTCAGTCCCCCCTTAAAAGGCCAAGGTGAAGTCTTAAACATCACATCTGGTCTTAACAATTTAGGCCGCTTCAAAATTTAACATTGCTCACCCATGTTCCCCTGGCATGTTACAATTGTATAAAATAGACCATAGGTTTTCCCTCGAAGGGCTTAACTAGAACAGAATATTCTACAGAGCTCATAGTGCATTATTGACCTTCAGTCCTTACACATAGTCATCTTTACATCAATCTTTGTGATTTGGTTTATCATCAAATTCCTTGACTACAAAACAAATACATATTTATTCTCTGGAAGCCGGGCTAAATGAGCAAGCACTGTTACTGCATTCCTGGCATGGGCCAGACCCTCAGTCACTCCTCAGATACTAAATAAGGACATTGCCGGTAATCATAAACACCAGGATCTATACACTGGTTTTTAGAAAAATATAATTCCCAATTCATTATATATTACAAGGTGATGGATCGTAAATCCACTTCTTTCACTATACCCTTATAGATCATTTTTAAGATTAAAAACAAAATTGTGGTCTAATTCAAAATAAACAACAACAAAAAAAATAAATAAATAAATAAATAACTAAGACCCATCATAATCCAAGTATTTTAAGTTTCTTAAATCATTGTTCAGTTTACAGTCTATAGACATAGCATGTACCACCTTAATTGTAGAACATCTTTTAAATCTCTTTTTTAAACACCTTAATAGAAATAAAAGAAAACAAATTTACATGACCATAACCATTTCAATTATCCTTTCCAATAAAACATACAATTGTCACTTTTACTTAATAATCCCTTTGTTAAGATTTCTTTTCACAACAGATCCATTATAGCCCACAAAAAAATAAACATTTCATTAAAAACTTTTCATCAAAATGACATAATCATCAAAACGTATAAATTTAGTTAGAGTAACAATTTCTTTGTCTTGACTGATATCTTTATCATGACATTCACTGTTAATAATACTCAATACCTAATTATTATTAATCTGAAACTCAATTTTCACAACATTTCACAGTAATGAGACTGTCAAAAGTACAGCATTCAAAATTATTTCATAATAATTAAGACTTCCTTTAAAGTCAGTTTTAAACTCAAGTTTCTTGTCAATTATGACTGCATAGGCTGACCAAAATCTTAATGACCAAAATCTTAACCCTCTTCTTTGGCAGGGATCTTTTTCCATCTCATTAATCTTGCCACTGCACCAAAATTGTCAAACAAAAACACAAACGGACAGATTTTCTTCCATAACACTTATAAATTATACAAATGTTGTACTATAAGACAGTATCAATTTCTTTAAAGCTGTTTTTGAAACAGTTTAACTTTCTTTTTTTGTTCTTTTTTTCATCACAATAATTCCAACTGCTTATAATTTTTTCACTCTATCCCATCAAATTGTTAGTCTGCAGATCTAAAAATATATTATCGCTACTGTCTCGGTCCCACTTATCTCTATTGTTTTGCATAAACCAAATTATTGTTTTTCTCAAATCCCTAGGTTGCACAAACAGCCTTATAGCTTCTTTCACCTTCAACCCCTATTACATAAATTATATTTCTCTAGGCATCCCATGTCATGCATCCATTTAATGGATGAAAAATAAAACTTTTATCAGTTATATTCCCTCCTCCTTTGTTTGCCCACCGGCCTTCCATAAATTTGAGGGGTTTCCCTGGATAATTTACTAGTGACTTAGCCAATGTGTCACTTTGTCTCTGCCGTCAAATCTTATAACATTTACGTTTATCATTCTGTTTAAACAAAGAAGACAGTGTTTAAATTTAGACCCTCAGTTGAATTTAGACAAGGGTTTTTAACCCATGAACGGCAATCTTTAATTCCATAATTCCAATTTATATAAATGTTCTTAAAAATACTAATCCAGAGAATAATTAAAATCAACATCATACATGACAAAAGTCATAATTATCATTAGCAGACAGAGCTGGATATCCAATCCACTTAAAGCTCGTCCCATGTTCTGTATCGTACTTCATAAGATTCAATCCGAAATATCGGCTTGTCAAAATTTGTCATTTCACTTAACCCATCTGTAATGATAAAACACTCATTACAGAGGTTAATGACATCTAGAAACTGAGGACAGATTATTTCCCCAAACTAACACATACAAAACATAACGTTCATTCTACCTCACACACACACTCACACTAGACACATGAATATGAACCTGCTCATTGTCACTGTTTGCTTTTGGATTTAAATCTAAAAAAACACAATTTCCCATTTTCCTGTATAGGTTTTACTCTTATGCAGTCTCAATTTATGTCTCTTCACTATAATTTGTTTTCAGAAAAGTCAGCTGGGTTGTTTTGGTTCTAATCTCATTGCTTTGTTTAAGCTTTAGCAGGCTGATAACAGACAGACAGAGTATCCTTTCCTCCGCCCCAACAGTCTCTCTCTCTTACTGCACTAATAATCTTTTCGACAGAATCAGTCTGTAACTTAGACAGAATTTAATATTAAATTATTATATGGAAACCTTGGTCATTCACAAAGGTTAAACATTTAACTTTTTTTTTTTTTTTTTTTTTTAACTTCCAAATAAAAGCCATTATCACCATCTAAAAGGTTATGCTAGTAGCCATTTTTGAGGTTATCTTTAGTTTAAATGCTGAATGCACTTATCTGTCTCTTGACTCTTCAAAATCAGTCTTTATCTTTAACCACCACCATGTCTACGAATTATTCTCTGCCATGTCCAATGACCTGCAGGAGTAAAAACTATAATACAGACACATTAGTTCAAAATCAACACAGTCTCGTGGATTTAGGGATTCACAGTACTGTTGAATCTAAAACTTCTATACAGTTCTTGCCAACAGGGCAACCAACATCATGTTAATTTTACTCTGGTCTCCCCAGAAATTACGGACAATCACCTCATGGTCTCAGTCGGCTCTTGAAAGCTCCTTCCCATCAGCTCTTTATCAATAATCTTCTCCTCAGGGTCTTGTCCCCTGGCATAGTTGCATCAAGTTGTGGGCTTGTCACAATGAAAAACAAGCCCTCTCAGGAACGCGGTTTCTGGTGAGTGGTATAGAGGAACATTTTTGGGGCGGACTGCTGTACCTCTGACAGCTCCCCCCTTAATGATGCTGCTGGCCTCACAGACATCCGCTCAACTCTCATACCCATCTCACATAAACACCTCCCTCCAGGGTAAGTGCCCAGTGGCGGCGGTAACCCCCTGCCTTAGGTTGTCCTCTGTCTGGCCAAAGAGGATCTTACCCGTCTTTGAGAAATCACATCGTGCACACTGGTTACCGTTCTTTCCCATTCCAGATCTTTGACAGTTTTCTTCACCAGAATCAGGTGTTTTCTGGAGCTTAGGGAAGTTGCATTCAAGAGCCACCAGAGCCATTGGACTGCCTAATAGTGTTAAAACATGGAGACAGGTTAATGACAGCACTATTTAATCACTAAAATCATTAGACTGTGCATTCTCTCAGCAGCAACATATTAGTGCTGAGATTATACTCAGTGAATTTAATTCTCACTGTCCATTCAGTGTAGTCACATCTGTCACATCTGTAACCGGAGCCATCGGCCCTGCACATGGTGGTGACAAAGATCAGACAAAAAGGTTACTGGTCATAGAATAAATTAATCAAAATAGTCACTTCTATCATTCAAGGTCTGTATTACCATTTTAGAGACCTCTTTATACTCATTGAGTTTTCCTTTGACAAATTTAACAACAAATTTAACAACTTAAACTCTTAACCTCTTTATGGCAATCATTTCTTTTCACATCTCTGTGTCCATGATTTTCAACTGAGACACTGTGCTTCACTATAAATAGCTTGTTATCACTTATGACACAAGCTCAGATAGCAGCTTTTAGCTGACTTTGAGTGAGAGAGAGACTGAGGATTTCAGGACTGGTACACTGTCTTTTTATAACTTTTAACATCAAACTTTACCTACTGTCTTTTGACTCTGGCCTAGCTTAAGACTTTGCCAGAAATGACATTAATTTCCAAATAAACAACTGTTTATATTTGTCTTTTACTCACACATCATGGAGATTAGAGGTTACAAATTTCCAGTCAGGTTGAGTCTTTATTACAACTGGCAGTCTCATTTTTGCCATTTAAACCTTCTGTCACTTTGACCATCAAAAATCAAACATTTAGAACTTAGCATCATTTAGTTATTCACATTCACAGTAGTGATGTGCTCATCACAAGAAAACATACTTGAGACTGTTCAAATATTTTTCCATAAATTGAAACTTTCAGAACATCCAATCATCCCTATTTTCATCCTCTACTTACTTTTTATATATTTCTGTAAATCACGTTTTAGATTTGTTTTCGGTAATTTTACATTAACCTGTTTTTGTCTATTTAATATAAAACTTATTATTATAGATTTCCCTTCAAAAGAAATTCCTTAAGACTACGACTTGTTCTTTCTCAATTTCACAAGCTCTCAGACAGAGTGGAAGTCTCTTTTTTTTTGTTTTTTTGTTTCTTTCTTGTTTGTTGCCAGTCAAGTTGTTGTTTAACTTTCCAATCAAAATCAAAACCCTGACTAACCATTTTCTCAATAATCTCTGCCAATGTCTTTGAAGTGAGGGCTTCAGAGCAGAGCTGCTTACAGCGTTTACTCTCTTCTACCTCATTATCTGTATCGGGACTGTTCAAGTTACTCAATTTGTCGGCCATATTTTAGTCAAAATTAATACTCACCTGAAATAGATGGAGGCGGCGATCTTTAAACAACACAGCTTTGGCTTCTGCTTGATGAAACTGCAAAGTATACTCCAAAATCACAGTTACATATACTGGTCCAATCCAATTAGGGTCACAATAATTTTCTTTTACTTTTCTCGGAATCGTTCCAGATGCATCCCAGGCAAACAAGAAACCCTATATCTATTTAATGTTTCTTTTTATTTTGTAATTAACTAATAACTTAATCCCTAACTGTCTGAATCACTAAGCTCGGGGGTCCCCCTATCTGATGTGGAAGAGACAGAGTTAGGTTCACGGTGCCACTGGAGCCTCCAAATCCAGTGTCTTACACTCCCTGTAGGGGTACCTCTGTACACCACGCAGTGTTTTTTAAACACTTTGTGTCCCTCTATTGGAGTGCGTCCGATGCGCTGCCTGCCGTCACGTGGCTTCAGCGACTTCTTATACTATCAAATTCAATGATCATCAATATCATGAAGCTAGTATAATTAGTGTACCTCCCCGGCCTCCAAATCCGGTTCTACGGTACTCCTCACTCACGTCTGAGCGAAGCTTTGCCGTTCTCCTTCCCCAATCTCTTCCACTCAGACAGCCCTAACCAAATAATAAAACAGCTTCCTACCTTGTTTGTTGTTTAGCCAGGGATGTCACAGAAGAATGATTGCCCGCTCAATCCTCCACCATAAACTGTTGGAGATAAACAGTTTAGGACCCTTGAAACCAGATATGTTGAATAAAGACCCGGAGTCAAAGTTTAAAAAAATAATAAATTGAAGAAAAATTTAATGAAGAATAGTTTGCAGTTTCATCAGCAGAAGCCAGCTTCAAGTCTCACAAGGAGTTCGTAGGCCGCTCTGCGTACATTCATATTTCCACAACAATTATACTCTAACAGAGTCCACTAACTACGTCATTACTTCAGGTTGGATGATTCTGATTGGCTAAGGAAAATAGACAAGGTTAGAAATTTTCCACACGTGGACAGATAGTAAGAAGCATATCTCCCTTCGTCACGGTGATGACGAGGGGGACCCTAGATTTAGGTACCGGATGTCCTTTTGGGGTCATGATGTGGCGTCTGCTGGTCTCGAGCAGAATGCCAGTTGTCCAGTACAAAGGGACCTGCACAAAACACTTAGCGCACATACACAGATACACATGATTCACAGCTTCTTCAAGGCTGAAGTTGATCTGAGCTCTGCTCTGAGCAGGAAACTTTCCCCAAAACATACTGATAACATGTTCTTTTCTCTCAGTGAGAGGTACAGAGGAAAATAGATCCTTTAACATACATTGAAGAAGTCATTCAAATAATTTAACAGAAATATAAATGTTGATTTATAACTTAAAAGATATATATTGAAGCGGCAGTGGATTCCAGAATCCACCCCTTCAATCTGCTCATGAAAGGCTGGATTGTGAGATCAAAGTCCTCTTATGCGGCACCAGTGGTCTGTGTCCGGAAAAAAGACGGTACACTCCGCCTCTGTATAGATTATCGTCTCTTGAATCAGAAGACCATTCCTGATCGACATCCCTTACCTAGGATACAAGACCTGACTGATACCCTCGGTGGCTATTCCTGGTTCAGTATCCTCGACCAAGGAAAGGCCTATCATCAGGGTTTGATCGCCAAAGACTCCCAGCACCTCACTGCTTTCATTACCCCCTGGGGGCTGTATGAATGGATTCGTATCCCATTTGGCCTCTCTAACGCTCCCGCGGCCTTCCAGCGGAGTATGGAGGAGATGTTGGGTTCCTTGAGAGATGATTGTTGTCTCCCATATCTTGATGACGTACTTTGCTATGCAAAAACCCTTGACGAGCACGTGGAAGGTGTCCGCAAAGTACTCCAAGCCCTTCAGAGACATGGGGTGAAACTGAGACCTGAAAAATGTGAGCTATTTCGACAGGAAGTAAGATATGTGGGTCGTCTTGTTTCAGCTCAGGGAGTGAGGATAGACCCCAAAGACCTGGATGCAGTGCGGTCGTTAGCCAGTAGGACACCACAGACAGTTGGAGATGTGAGAAAGCTCACCGGGTTCCTGGGCTATTACCGTTCCTACATTCAGGACTTTTCAAGGATAGCAAAGCCCATCTATGAGCTGCTACAAGTCAAGCCAGGACAGGCAGCTGTAGCGCATGGTAAAAGCAAAGGTCCACAACTACCATCCAGAACACCTGTAGAGTGGGCCACCGAACATCAGAAAGCCCTTGACCGACTCGTGTCTCTCCTTGTTAGCCCCCCCGTGTTAGCATACCCTAACTTCAACTCACCTTTCGTTTTACACACCGATGCTTCAGACCAGGGGCTGGGCTCGATTCTTTATCAACACCAGGATGACAAGTTGAGAGTTATTGGGTACGGGTCTAGGACTTTAACTGCAGCAGAGCGAAACTATCATCTGCATAGTGGGAAACTAGAGTTCCTTGCCCTGAAGTGGGCTGTGTGTGAAAAGTTTAGAGATTACTTATTTTATGCACCTCACTTCACGATATATACAGACAACAATCCACTGACCTACGTTATGACCACAGCGAAGCTAAATGCTGTAGGCCATCGGTGGGTTGGGGAACTCTCCGATTTCAGATTCGACATAAAATACAGACCAGGAAAGTCTAACATAGACGCTGACACGCTGTCGCGTCTCCCTTTAGACATTGAGGCTTATGCAGAGTCCTGTACCAAAGAGTGTACCGGAGACGTGATTCGCGCGGTATGGGATGGAAGTAAAGTAGCCAAACAGAAAGATGTAGCCTGGGTGGCGGCTCTCAACATATCCTCCCAAGCTGACCCGTCTCTTCCCTTCGATCACTTAAATGCAATTAGCCATGATGAGCTTATGGAATCACAACGTGCAGATGAAGCCATCAGTGAAATGATCAAGTTAAAAGAGGCTGGTACACCTTTAACTGACGAGATACGGAAAGCTGCTAGTGGAGCCACCAGAAGACTGTTTCACGAATGGGGAAAGCTAGTCTTGGAGAATGGTCTCTTGTACAGGCGTGCTAATGAAAGAAAGCAGTTGGTGCTCCCTGCCAAGTACAAAGACCTTGTTCTAAAGAAACTCCATAATGAAATGGCCCATGTTGGCACAGAAAGGGTCCTTAACCTTGCCAGAGAGAGATTCTATTGGCCTTTTATGGCCAGAGAGATCGAGGACCATATCACTAAGAAATGTCCATGCATAAAATCAAAGAAGCCAGTTACTCACGTTCGCGCCCCAATGGGTAGTATCACATCAGGCTCGCCACTAGAGTTGGTGTGTATCGACTACTTACATCTAGAGATCAGCCGTGGTGGCTATGAATATATCCTTGTGGTCGTTGATCATTTTACAAGATTCGCTCAAGCTTATCCAACAAAGAATAAGAGTGGGAAGACGGCAGCTGAGCGCATCTTTAATGATTTCGTTCTCCGCTTTGGATATCCATCAAAGTTGCACCACGACCAAGGCCGTGAATTTGAGAATGAGCTCTTTCGTACACTTCAACAGCTGTCAGGTATTCGTCATTCGAGAACATCACCATATCATCCCCAGGGAAACCCTGCGGAACGGTTTAATCGGACGATACTCCAGATGTTAAGAACATTGCCAGAGAAAGAAAAGGAACGATGGAAAGACCAAATCCCACAAGTTGTACATGCGTACAACTGTACTCGGCATGAGTCGACAGGCTTCTCACCCTTCTTTCTTCTTTATGGCCGCCATCCTCGCCTTCCCATTGATTTACTGTTTGGGTTGGGTGAAGAGACAGAGCCTGACTCGCCAAAGGGATATGCAAAGAAGTGGGCAAAGCAGATGTCTGAAGCTTATCGAATTGCCAATGAGAGCAGCAAACAGGCCAGTGCAAAAGGCAAAGTGCTTTATGACAAGAAAGCCAGAGGAGTGGTACTACAGCCTGGTGATAGGGTCTTAGTCAGGAACCTCAGTGAGCGTGGTGGGCCAGGAAAACTGCGGTCTTACTGGGAGAAGTCCATCTACGTTGTTAAAGAACAGTTCGCGGATAACCCAGTGTACGTAGTGTACCCTGAGTCTGGGGACAAGAGGAAGACAAGAACACTACACCGTAATCTGCTGTTATTAGTGAATAGCCTC
>VTFQ01000207.1:0-25005 GCA_036281575.1 Ancherythroculter nigrocauda
ACAAAAACAGAATACTCTTAGACTCGGAGAGAGTCTGAAAGGAAGAACTGTGAACTCGTAACATACGCATTGATGTGAAAGACATGTCCCTGTCAAGGTCCGACTGTTCAAAGTCCATGCTTTGAGTAGGGGCTACCTTATCCCTGCGTTGCCAGAGCTTCTTGGGAAGTGCCAGACAGTGCCTACAATTCTCAAGGAATTCCAGAGCTTCCTCCATTTGCTTGAGGCCCATGAAGACCATGCAGAAAGAATGTGAATCCCTAGCGGCTATAAGTGTGGCGCACGTAGCCGGTAGGGGTGTGAATTGTCACTGGTCTCATGTTTCAATTATGATTATCATGTCAGCGATTCAGTTCGATTCCATGATGCATCACGATGCTTTGCATCCTCAATTTTCAATATTACTGCACATGGCTACATTTTCGTCAATTTTAATGCAAGCAGTCAGATATATGAATCATATCAATCACGTCCTCCCGAAGATGTAATGTGAATGTCCAAAAACCCCAACGAGTTGTAAGAAAAACAATACAGCGGTCACAAGAAGCAAATGTCAACTGAGGAAAGGTAGTGCGTGCAAGTGCTTTATACATTTTGGGAAGGGGCAGTCCCTTACCTGTCATTGAGCATACGCTCCTGTCTGTCGAGCCAGACTCCTGTCTGTCAGGCAATTGGATGCTTCTGTAGAGGTCAGGTACTGATGCCCATCATCATCATCAATAATAATAATAATAATAATAATAATAATAATAATATTAGGAAAGAATTTCCATTTTAAATAAATGCTGTTCAAAAAAATGAGGCAAGCAGCGCTTTACAGTCATATCAGCGGGTCTCTCCTCAACCACCAGTGTGCACTTTGATTATTAGGAGGCCACAATTGATAAGGGCCAATGGAGGGAATCTGGCCAGGACATCAGAGGTATGAGAAGTGCCATGGGATTTTCAAAGACCACAGAGAAACAGGACCTTGGAACTGTTGACTGGCACTCTGTATATATGTGTGTGTTTGTGTGTGTGTATATATATATATATATATATATATATATATATATACAGTTGCAATCAGAAATATTCAACCCCCTCTCCTCAAAAGACATTATAGTGATGTTGATAAAAGATAATGAAAATCAATGAAAAAAAAAACCTCGTGAAATAACAAAAAATATTTATTCATACATACAAGTTAGTTTGACAACAGAAGTTGACTTAACTTTGAAGTTTAAATGAAAATTGTAACTCTTGTAACACATGAGCATGTGCAGTATTATTCAACCCCCAGCTTCAGTACCTTGTGGAGTGTCCTTTATTTTTATAACTTCTAACAAACGGTTTCGATAAGTGCTGACAAGTGTCTTACACCTCTCGATTGGAATCTTTGCCCATTCTTCACATGCAAAAGTCTCTAACTCAGTGATGTTTGATGGCTTCCGTGCTGCAACTGCCTTCTTCAAATCCCACCAAAGATTTTCAATTGGATTTAAATCTGGTGACTGAGAAGGCCACTCCAGGACGCTCCAGCATCTTTTCCCCAACCAAGCATTAGTTGATTTGGAGGTGTGCTTGGGATCATTGTCTTGCTGGAAGATCCAATGATCACCAAGGTTTAATTTGTCAACAGAAGGCATCACGTTCTTCTTTAAAATGACCTGGTATTTCTGGGAATCCATGATACCAGGTACACGATCAAGATTGCCAGTTCCTGCCGCAGAAAAACAGCCCCACATCATCAATGACCCACCTCCGTGCTTGACCGTGGGGATGGTATTTTTTTGGTCATAAGCCTGACCTTTTGCACGCCAGATGTACCGCTGGTCCATATGTCCAAAAAGTTCCAGTTTGGTTTCATCAGTCCATAGAACTGTCTCCCAGAACTCTGTAGTTTTATCCAAATTCCTCCTGGCATATTCTAGTCGACTCCTGATGTTCCTTGAGGTCAAGAGTGGAGTGCGTCTTGGGGTCCGGCCATGAAGTCCTTGATTATTCAGTGCACGTCTTATAGTTGCCACTGAAGCACTTGTACCAGCTCTCATCAGGTCATCCTGTAGCTTTCTTGCAGTCACACGGGGGTTTTTCTTAGCTGTCCTGACTAAGTTGCTAAGGGCCCTTGATGAAATTGTGGGCTTTCTTCCACGGCCAGGAAGGTTTGCAGCTGTTCCATAAGTTTTAAACTTCCTTATAATGCTCCCAATGGTGTCTCTTGGAATGTTAAATATTTTGGAAATCTTCTTATACCCAAGGCCCTTCAGATGTGATGAAATAATCTCCTCTCTCAGCTTTTGTGGAAGCTCCTTTGTCTTTCCCATGATTGCAACTCACCTTGAACACCTTCATGGTTGGGGTTTATATATGCATCACAGCTGAAGCAAATGAAGGATCGTTATAGAGTTCCCAAAGGCTTAATGATGTTTCAGCTCCACTTTAGGCCATAAAAACTGTCAGAAAGCTTTAAAAATAACAATATTATATAGGGGTTGAATAATTGTGACATGGCTATCTTAACAAAATATACTGTTACACACAAATACTACATCATACATTTTCTGTGTTGATTTTATGCATCACTTAACTCATAAAGAAGTCATCCAAAGCAGAATCCCGCACTTTGAAAAGATTTTTATTCATAAATCCTTAAAACTCTTTGGGGGTTGAATATTTCTGATTGCAACTGTATATATATATATATATATATATATATAAAATATCCCATTATAAAATTTAGGTTATATATATATATATATATATATATATATATATATATATATATATATATATATATATATATATAAAAATATATATATAAAACCTAAATTTTATAATGGGATATTATATATATATATATATATATATATTAGGGGTGTAACGGTACACGTATTTGTACCGAACCGTTTCGGTACGGTGCACGTGTGTACCGAAGCATTACATTGCAACCAATATTCACCACCAATAACCGCAATAAGCTCTGCGTTTTGTTACTTTCGATAAGAAACAAAGTGTCATCCTTCAAATTCTGTCCACGAAATCATGAAGTTTAAACAGAAAATGCCATTTTGACGTGCTTTGATGTGGGGTGACAGATCACTGTACAGGCGCCTCAGTTCAACCGGCAGCGCGAGCGCGGAGCGCAAGTGAATGTGTTCATCTCTTCCTCCTTAATACTAGTTACAGAATAAACATGAAAGAACATCTGAAGGTATGTTGCAAGATTCAGTACAACTTACTGAAACGGTCATATCTCATGTAATCGCTCATTCAGTGTTTCAACGGTGGAAAGACATCAATGAAAGCGTCCGTATTCAACAATATGTCATGATGCATTTACCTCAGAAAAGCCATTCAGTGTTCACAGCTTGTTCGCTAGAGAAATGAACTCTTTCGCTTAATATATGCACTGTATTAGCCAATATATTCATTATTTTACTTAATCTTTTAGTGATATCCTGATTAGGCTATTTAATGTATGTTTAAATAAATCTGATGTTAAAATAACAGCCACTGTGTAGAAATGATTATATTTCAACAACGAATTGGAGTAAAAATATTTAGAAATTAATGCAAAAACTGCCTTAGGTGCAGCTTACAGGTTTGCATACAATTTGTTATTTGAGTGTTGATTATTTTATCTAAAAATAAAAAGCAATTGAATTTAGGCTAATAGTTTGGGCTTCTTTCAAGTTAGGGCTCCCTACATAGTTTATAGCATTAGCAGAGATCATTTTTTTTATCCGTAAGAAACTTTTAGTTTTAATTTAATTTAATATATTTAAAGACAAAAACACAATTTGTTCAGTAAACCTCCACTGTAAAAAATGACCGTGATTTTAACAGTAAAAGACTGTAAAAATGCTGCGGTGAAAAACTGTTGATTGGTTTACAGAAAGTTTCCGTACTATATACGGTGAATAACTGTAATAGATCTAATGGTACATTTAATGTAATTTTACGGTAAAATACCGTTAAATTCACAGTTTTTGGAAGTGAAAAATAACAATTCATTGTAAAATTTACAGTGAAAAACCGTATATTGACATTCCCACAATTCCCTGCGTGACACTTCACATTTGATATATTTTCGTTGAAATAACTCTGTTTCTTCTTAGTTTTTCTCATTTTTTTCTAATCAGTTATGTACATTAGGGTTTTATGTTACATCTAATGTTGTTAAATTAATGTTTATTGCATTTTTAAAATTTCATGCATGTTACCATGATGGTGTTTAGTGTGTGTGTGAATGACACTGTGTGCACCTTCTATATATTAGTATTGTGCTTCTCAGCTTGTGGAAAAGCTGCTTGTGATGAACTTTGATTCATCATGTGACTCTCATCACCACTGTGTTTGGTGACTGTCAGTGTATTATAAAGGTACAAAACAGATATTAGTACTTCATTAGGTTGGTAAATTAACATTATATCAGTTAATGAAATATGTTATTTTACCGTAAATTTTACTGGGATTTTTTTTTACAGTGTATTGAAATCCAATGTTAAATATACATATTTAAAATGTAAAATTCACATGTAACTCCGTAAGTATGTTTACGGTTTGATGTCATTTTTACAGTATTGTTCTGGTAACCACAGCTGCCGGTATTTTTCCGTAGAAACAACGGGATTTTTTTTACAGTGTCTGTTTAATAATAAAAAAAAGCAATTTTATGTTTAGTTTTCTCTCCACCTGCTGTACCGAAAACTGTACCGAACCGTGACTTCAAAACCGAGGTACGTACCGAACCGTGAGTTTTGTGTACCGTTACACCCCTAATATATATATATATATATATATATATATATATATATATATATATATACACAAACACACACACACACACACACACACACACACACACACACACACACACACACACACACACACACACACATATACATATATACAGAGTGCCAGTCAACAGTATATATAATATATATATATATATATATATATATATATATATATATATATATAACCTAAATTTTATAATACTGGGAAAGCCAGTAGTTTGTGTCTAGATCAGTAGGTCCCAGGGTGTTTTTGAGTCCCAGTCCATCCTGCCTGTCACTCAAACAGCCAGGGACGTGCACAGACATTTTGGGGGGCAGGGGCTCAAGTGGAAAAAAGGGCACTTTTCATAATTATTTATTTAAAAAATAACGAACCCTTAAATATATTAAGACAACTTTGACTTCACTTACACTCATGCAATTGTTTTATACTCCACAGATTTCTACAAAATAATCAGTTCACACAGAGACCATGGTCTTCTTTAGTATTCACTAGGTTTATCACAAGAGAAGTCAACAGCAACTATTTTCAAGTAGCCTATATATTTAGAATAAATGACTGCACCAAGAAGAGGGACATAGTTTCACTAATAATTTGTTTATTTTGCACAAATCAATAAATCGTTTTAATTTTTTGGTGTTATTGGAATACTTCTTTCATGAAGTGGACAATTTTAAGATTTTACAATTTTACAATTTTAAGGTCCATTTTTGCTGCCATGTCTTTTACTCTAATGGAAAGAAAACTTAACCATAACCCTACACATTTAGATGGAGTTTGTTTTAAGCCTACTACCCTCCATCTGTTTGCATCTGTAGATTTCTTCTAAATTAACCAAAATAAGCTAATCTGCATATTTAAACACATCAAAAAAAAAATCCTGAACTGTTAATACATTATATGTTATAACAAATGCCTGCAGAGGGCGCCAAAAGCCTGCTGATTTTTGTTGTTAGACAGCACAGCATGATCAAATCCACGATCAAAGCCAACCATGATAGAAATGCTACAGTCACTGTAATTTCTTCAACAAGAATATGTGGACATCAAACATGCAAAGACAGAGCGAGGGTTTAAACTTGTATTGATGTATTATCATGTGTAAGCGTAGATTTAAAAATAGCATTATGTAGCTGATGCTGTATTATGATTTTTAAATGGTTTTAATAAACCATGCATCCTTAGAAAACTGTCTAATAATGTGGTTCATGGATGTGCGTCCATGGAATGCTTCTCTTCTGGTATTGACAGCCCAACCTATCGGTCAAGTGTTTACCATGGTTCAAAACGCAATGCATAGCACAATACAATAATTTAAATTATAATATGACATATATTTCATTAGTATCAAATCAGGCAGATGTGTTGATTGTGGTCAAACTATTAATGCAGCGTTAAATGTATAAATAGCCCTTAAATAGACAAAACTTTCAGGTTTGTGAACAATGGCTAGCCTACCTGAAAGAAATGCACGGGATGCATCCATCTAGGGCCTTTTTTCTTTTTCGCTTCTTATCGCCAGGCAGCAGTTGCATTTTCGCGGAAATAGTTGTCACAAGTTTTCAGCCAGCAGCAAACTCGAGGTGAGGTGAGGTGAGGTGGGGCGCGCGTGCGTGCGTGCGGGCATGAATGGCGTGTCGCGGAGTGAGGGCATCTGAACTCGACAAAGCCGACCTGATATAGTTTTTTTTATTATTATTATTTGTTTTTTATTTGTTTTATACAGTAAATATATTTGTTTGACAGGGAAGCTGTGCGCAAACAGGAATATATATATTCATTTATTAAAAAAAAAAAAAAAAAAAGCACCCCAGAAAAAAGGGCACTTTCTCTCCAGGAAGAAAAAGGGCAGGTGCTCAAGCCCCTTTTTTGTCTATGTGTGCACGTGCCTGCAAACAGCACACAAGATTTCTTAACTAAATAGCACATATTTATTAACCAATTAATCCAAAACACTGCTGCTCGAATATTGACAAAAGCCAAAAAGAGAGATCATATTACACCAGTATTAAAGTCATTACACTGGTTACCTGTCAGTTTTCGCAATGATTTTAAAAATCTTTTAATAGTTTATAAGGTATTGCACGGACTTGCTCCAGACTATCTTTCAAATATGATTACAGTATATGAACCGAGAAGGACTCTTAGATCTTCTGATTCTTTTCTTCTAAAGGTACCTCATAGTAGAACTAAAAAATTTGGTGATGCTGCTTTTAGCTGTTATGCTCCTCACCTCTGGAACAACCTTCCAGAGAACCTAAGATGTGCTGAAAACATTAATAGCTTTAAATCTAAATTTAAAACGTATCTTTTCAGTCTGGCCTTCCTGTAAAATCGTATAAAACCTTTTTATATTTTGTGTTTTGCTTTGTTTATAATGTTGTATTTTATTTTTCATATTTTGATTTTTATCAATTTTATTCTCCTTATGTATCTTAATGGGTCTATTTTACTTTTTAATTGTTCTTTTTAATTTTATTAATTGCTATATACTTGTCCTTATCCTTGCATTCCTTGTCAAGCACTTTTAATTGCATTCATTTGTTTAGAAAAGTGCTATATAAATAAAATTTGCTTGCTTGCTTGTTTGCTATTTACATCATCTTCAGACCATAGTGCTGAATTATGGAGAGTTATTAGATGTGTTTAAATTGGTTTATTTTATGCATTAATAATGTGCTGGAATTAACTTGAGATCAGGTCAATGGGATTTTTTTTAAGTCTCACTTTCTCCCACATAAACACAAGCTTTCCTTCTATTTTCGTTTCTCTGTCTCTCTTTTTCTCCATTTGCCTCTGAATATTTAATCAGTCTTAATGTTCTTCTGAAGATGTTTAGTGAGCCGGATCTAAAACTATCTGACAGATCAGAGTGTTTCAGTGCAGTTAAAATGCATCAGTGTAGTGCCATGAGACATTTTGATACAGACATTTTGAGATCGAATGAATTATACTGATTAAGAGGACTGTTTTATTCTTTTCTTTTTACTGGTATAACTATAATTGTTGAAGTGACAGGACTTCAAAAAGAAACAAAATCCATGCTTCTGGATGCTTAGTAGCCTAGATGACACAATTTCCAGTTGTGCTAAGATACTCAACATAGTAAGATGCCAAAAAAAAAAAAAACTTTTCAACTAACTTTGTTACTGTAACCGATTAAAAAAAAAAAAAAAACAAGTTGTTTTGTTATTTCCTTACATATCCTGTTCTTTTTCACAGAAAATATGATGGGTCAACATGGGGGGTGAGTAAATGAGTAAAAAAATTGTCTGAACTATAACACTGCATGAACACAAACATAAGATAGACTGTGCCTTGTCACTGCAATGTTAAATATATACTGTTTATTTTCTGTTTCCTGTGGTATCATTATAGGCAACATCTGCAGTATTATCATCACCTGTTCATTGTGGCTGTCCGTTGAGGAGGTATATCTCTTCTCTTCCTTACACTTAGACTATAATGAGCAGAATAACAGTAAAAAATGATTTGAACTGTTGAACTTCTGTGCCTGTGAGGCTGGTTCATTGTGATTAGGGAGCAATTGAGACTATTAAACACAATTCAGCCCTGGATAATGCAGGAGTGTTTTAACTAATTTAATGAGGGCCTGACTGAATGTCAGTGAGTCATATCACATGCAGGATCCCTTTCTCTCATGAGCTCTTTTCTCATTTTCTCCCCCACACTCTCAGTCCCTGTCATGAGTGTTGGGGAGCAACTAGCTAATGTAGCAACATTACAAAAAAAAAATTTCATTAGCATGACATGAGCTCAACTTTTCAAAACAGCGATGATTTTCCAGACAAACACTTTTTTCTATCGAATAGCAGTATGCAGTAGCGTGACAAAATGATACATGGCTATTTTTGTCACAATATTGTATTGCAGATGCAGCTTTACTGCCAAGCAAATAAATGAAATAGAGTGCAACAGTCGAAGCAAAAACATCATTCATTTTCTCCATAGGGAAACTGATTTTTAGCGATAACTTATAAACATTTAAAGACAGCCGTACTGTGAGCTACAAGGTTGTTAATTAATAGTATTTGCTTTTGTTGAAGCCGTTTGCCTGCATTATTTCAACTTAGTTTTAAAATAATAGTGTTTTACAGCGGAATTTCTGGTGAAAAACTACATTACCTGTACAGAAAATTCCACCAATCAGAGTCTAAACAAGTAAAACGCACCAAAAGAACTATTTAACTCCGCCTACTCCAATGAAGCACCATAAATCATAAATCATGATGTAATCAAGCCGGTTTATTCTATTGTGAATAAAACATAGATAACATATCAAATGTTGAAAGTGAGACATTTTGAAATGTCATGCCAATATTGGCTCATTTTGGATTTCATGAGAGCTACACATACCAAAAAAGTTGGGACAGGTAGCAATAAGAGGCCGGAAAAGTTAAATGTACAGATAAGGAACAGCTGGAGGACCAATTTGCAACTTATTAGGTCAAATGGCAACATGATTGGGTATAAAAAGAGCCTCTCAGAGTGGCAGTGTCTCTCAGAAGTCAAGATGGGCGGAGGATCACCAATTCCCCCAATGCTGCAGCAAAAAATAGTGGAGCAATATCAGAAAGGAGTTTCTCAGAGAAAAATTGCAAAGAGTTTGAAATTATCATCATCTACAGCAGTGTTGGGGAAAGTTACTTTTAAAAGTAATGCATTACAATATTGCGTTACTCCCTAAAAAAGTAACTAATTGCGTTACTTCGTTACTTTTTATGAAAAGTAATGCGTTACATTACTTTTGCGTTACTTTTTCACACTGGGGCTGGGTTTGTTTGTTTTTAATAACAACAAAAAAGTTCTATTTTTGGCAAAAAGGCCCTTTTCACACCAAAAGTGAAATGAATAAGCCTCAGGCTGAAGGAAAAGCATATTTACACCTGTACAGTAGAGGGCGCAGCTCAAACAAACCTTTCTAATCTAAAGTATTTTTTGCTTATTAGTATGGTTGAATTAGGTATATTGAAGATCAGCAGCAAAGACATTGGTTAATAATTGAGATTAAATACATAAAGTATATTTGTGTAATTTAATATAGTTAATTATTACAGGTTTGCAAAAATTCTGAGATTGCATTTCACTGTTTTTATTCATTTTGAGGAATACTGAATGTTTTCATGCAAGTGAGATAAGTAAATGCATGTTCACATTTAGTCTAAAACTACAATAACCATCATGTTCACACAGCGCACACAACACCCTCTGCACTTTATTTCTCTCAACATGGGGACAGGAGAGCTGTCAGTCAATAAATGTGAAAAAATAACTTGCGTTACTTATTTGAAAAGTAACTTAGATATTTTGTTGTGAATTGAAAAAGTAATGCGTTACTTTACTAGTTACTTGAAAAAGTAATCTGATTACGTAACTCAAGTTACTTGTAATGCGTTACCCCCAACACTGATCTACAGTGCATAATATCATCCAAAGATTCAGAGAATCTGAAACAATCTCTGAGTGTAAGGGTCAAGGCCGGAAAACCATACTGGATGCCCGTGATCTTCGGGCCCTTAGACGGCACTGCATCACATACAGGAATGCTACTGTAATGGAAATCACAACATGGGCTCAGGAATACTTCTAGAAAACATTGTCTGTGAACACAATCCACCGTGCCATTCGCCGTTGCCGGCTAAATCTCTATAGGTCAAAAAAGAAGCCATATCTAAACATGATCCAGAAGCGCAGGCGTTTTCTCTGGGCCAAGACTCATTTAAAATGGACTGTGGCAAAGTGGAAAACTGTTCTGTGGTCAGACGAATCAAAATTTGAAGTTCTTTTTGGAAAACTGGGATGCAATGTCATCCTGACTAAAAAGGACAAGGACAACCCAAGTTGTTATCAGCGCTCAGTTCAGAAGCCTGCATCTCAGATGGTATGTGGTTGCATGAGTGCGTATGGCATGGGCAGCTTACACATCTGGAAAGGCACCATCAATGCTGAAAGGTATATTCAAGTTCTAGAACAACATATGCTCCCATCCAGACGTCGTCTCTTTCAGGGAAGACCTTGCATTTTCCAACATGACAATGCCAGACCACATACTGCATCAATTATAACATCATGGCTGCTCATAAAGCGGAAGGTGCGACAAAGAAGACCTAAGACAGTTGAGCAACTAAAAGCCTGTATTAGACAAGAATGGGACAACATTCCTATTCCTAAACTTGAGCAACTTGTCTCCTCAGTCCCCAGATGTTTGCAGACTGTTATAAAAAGAAGAGGGGATGCCACACAGTGGTAAACATGGCCTTGTCCCAACTTTTTTGAGATGTGGTGATGCCAATATAAAATATAAATAAATCAACTTATTTTTCCCTTAAAATGATACATTTTCTCAGTTTAAACATTTGATATGTCATCTATATTGTATTTTATATATATGTTTTTCAAAATTATTCAACCCCCTTAACCTGCAAGACATTTTGCTGCTGAGAACAAAATTTTATGAAAACAATTCATCAAAGGCATCAGTAAACTATTATACAAAGTTTATTAATACACATTTGAGTGATTCCAAGAATGTAAAGTTGATGAAAAATGAAAAAAATCAAACTGGCTCTAAACATACGTGTAAAAATTATTCAACCTGCAAAAGTCAAATTTTTTGCAGAATCTTTTATTCTTTATAACCTCCAATAAACGCTGCCTGTAAGTGCTTAGAAGCTTCTGTCACCTCTCAGATCACTGATAGTCTTTTGTTTTCATGTTACCACTGTTTTCTACAAATTCTTCTACAAAGAGATTTCAATCTGAAGATTGTACAGGCCACTCAAGAACATGATCCCTGAACAAAGCTTAGGTAGATTTGGATGTATACTTTGGGATGGCTGTTCTGCAGGAAAGTCCATTGATCATCAAGCTTCAGTCTCTGCACCAAAGGCATCACAATCTTTTCCAAAATGGCTTGACACTTCAAAGAATTCATGATGCCCTTCATACAGTCAAGATTTCTACTTGCTGCAACAGCAAAGAACCCCCATAACAAGACTGGATCACCTCCATGTTTGACCATGGAGATGATGTTCTTCTGCTCAGAAGCTTTGCCTTTTTTTGCACCAAACATACCGCTGATCCTGGCTCCAAAAAGTTCCAGTTTGGTCACATCCCTCCATAAAACATTCTTCCTTAACTCCACAGGTATATCCAAATGAATTTAAGCATATTCATGTCAGCTTTTTATGTTCTTCTTAGTCAAGAGTGGCATTCGGCAAAGCTTATGAGCATGGTAGTAAGTAGATAACTACTTTTTAAAAAGTCCACTATAAGTCTGCGGTCTTGTTGATTCACAAGCTACTGTTCTTCAAACGGGTGTGTATTCTTTGTCATTGATGCACATATTCTTTTCAGCTTATGGTGCTAATGTATGGGAACAAATGCTTTTTATGGTTCTAGGAGCAAAGGGCTTCCTGTTCTT
The DNA here is from genome assembly GCA_036281575.1 of Ancherythroculter nigrocauda. Taxonomy (NCBI): domain Eukaryota; kingdom Metazoa; phylum Chordata; class Actinopteri; order Cypriniformes; family Xenocyprididae; genus Ancherythroculter; species Ancherythroculter nigrocauda. The sequence continues at coordinate 12,227 of VTFQ01000207.1, forward strand.
AAATGTTTATGTGGCTTTGAATCTGAGAATGTGGACAGTAATCGTGGGCAGAACTGTAATTATCCTAAGCATGGAGACAAAAGAGATCAGGACGGTTTGCGCTCGACATCACAGGCAGCAGCATGACGTGTATTTATCTGGCTGCGATTAAACAGATTCATGTACTTTGTGACTTCAGGGAACAAATATTACAATTTAGTAGGAGGATGGCATCTAATCTTATTGGTTCCAGGAAGAGTATTCCTTTGAGTGACAGCACTGCCAGTTCTGGGACATGCTGCTGATGATGTGCTGATGATGTGCTTAAAAATAGAAGCAGTCTGATACCTAAATCTTAACTCGTATTAAGACAAATGTGTATCGTGCTGTGAAAAAAAATCATGCTACTGCATTTCGAAATCTTCACTTCTGCTCTTTGATTGTTGCCTGTTATTTCTCATTTCATTCCCTGCTGGGAATAGGCCGGTGTGTCCGTTTCAGATGCTGGAGTCGTGCTGCGATTCACTCAAGCCATATTCTGTGAGCTGTACTGGCCACACAAGACAAACTTCTCACCTGACTGCTCTGCTCTGATGAAGGAAGAAAATGCCTCAGAATAAGGGACGATTATGTCCATTGTATTAGCACTCACGTCACACAATACTTTCATCTCTCAAACTGTTATTCTTTTGAAAATCAAATGTGCATTCAGTGAATTTATCAGGTTATTTGCATCAGTGTGTATTTAGTCTGTAAATCTTCTAAAAGCAAAGTCAGCATCGTCGTATTACTAATGTTCCTGCTCTTATTGTACATGATTAATTAATCAATTAATTGTTTATAATTTTTCGTCAAAATGTACTAAGATGCTCCACCTCTTAAATTTCTCCTTTTCAGCTGATGTTGCTTGCACCACATGGGTTATTGGTTAATGATAACCAACAGTGAAAGCTTTCGTTGCGAGTAAGGCAACTTTTCTAAAACCGTGCAATATTTAAAGGTGAAGTGTGTAATTTCTATGCTGCTGGCAGCAACAAACAGATCTGCAAGATTAATGCCAATGAGTTTCAAACAGTCCCTCATCTTCTATTATTCAGAAACAGTAGTGCTGTCCCAAACTCACACTATTGGTTCTGTTCAAACAGTAGTTTGTTACCGCTAGTGGCATATAAAATTACAAGATTCACCCATAGTAAATTAATCCCAGTGAAAGGTTTAGTTCACTTTCAAATGAAAATTACCCCAAGCTTTCCTTACCCTCAAGCCATCCTAGGTGTATATGACTTTCTACTTCCTGATGAACACAATCTGAGATATATTAATAAATATCCTGACGCATCCAAGCTTTATTATGGCAGTGAACAGTGAGTATGAGCTGAAGAAAGTGCCTCCATCCATCATAAATTAAAAATCATCATAAAGTAAATTATCTAGCTTCCGCCAGACCGCCTTCTGTGTTCAATTTACAAAGAAAGTGTAAAACTCTTGCAGTTCAAAAAGCTTACGCTACGTCCTACGCCTTCCCTATTCAAATTATGGAAAAAAGCTTAACTGACACAACCCTAGTTCCGTTTTTTTCGTAAGTTCAATATGGAAGGCAGTCTGGCAGAAGCTAGATATTTTACTTTATAACTTGTTAAATATGGATATTTTTCTTACACAAACGCATCGCTTTGCTTCAGAAGGCCTTTATTAACCCCCCGGAGCCGTGTGGAGTACATTTATGATGGATGGATGGATGGATGGATGGATGGATGGAGGCACTTTCTTCAGCTCATACTCGTTGGTATCATTCACTGCCATTATAAAGCTCGGATGCATCAGGATATTTATTAATATATCTCCGATTGTGTTCATCAGAAAGAAGAAAGTCACTTTCTCCTAATATTCATTTGAAAGTGAACTAATCCTTTAACATCAATGTAAAAAATGGTTGAGAAAATATAAGCAAATAGCGATATATTAGAAAAAGAAGTGTAGCCATTGTAATATGAACTTGACATTGAGCCTCTACATTGTGGTTTAAAAGTGTACGCCTCTGGTAGTTCTTCACAAATGACATTCAGGTATAGTTCCATTCTGGTATGGGACGCCTACATTACATTTTCTAATCAAGTCCTGATGGATAAAGTCCTGTTCTACTTTTTTGTTGAATATCGAATTTTGCTCTGAAATATGTCACAGTACAGAAGTAAAATGTTGATTTTTATCTATAGCTCACTTAAAGGTGCCCTAGAACCAGTTTTTACAAGATGTAATATAAGTCTATGGTGTCCCCTGAATGTGTCTGTGAAGTTTCAGCTCAAAATACCCCATAGATTTTTTTAAATTAATTTTTTTAACTGCCTATTTTGGGGCATTATTAACTATGCACCGATTCAGCGTGCGGCCCCTTTAAATCGCGCGCTCCCTGCCCAATGCTCTCGACTATAATACAGTGCATTTACAAAGTTCACACAGCTAATATAACCCTCAAATGGATCTTTACAAGATGTTTGTCATATATACTGCATGCATGCGTCGGATCATGTGAGTATGGTATTTATTTGGATGTTTACATTTGATTCTGAATGAATTTGAGGCTGTGCTTCGTGGCTAAAGCTAACATTACACACTGTTGGAGAGATTTATAAAGAATGAAGTTGTGTTTATGCATTATACAGACTGCAAGGGTTTAAAAATGAAAATAGCGACGGCTCTTGTCTCTGTGAATACAGTAAGAAACGATGGTAACTTTAACCACATTTAACAGTACATTAGCAACATGCTAACGAAACATTTAGAAAGACAATTTACAAATATCACTAAAAATATCATGATATCATGGATCATGTCAGTTATTATCACTCCATCTGCCATTTTTCGTTATTTTTCTTGTTTGCTTACCTAGTCTGATGTTCAGCTGTGCAGCTCCAGGCATTAATACTGGCTTGTCTAATGCCTTGAACATGGGCTGGCATATGCAAATATTGGGGGCGTACATATTAATGATCCTGACTGTTACGTAACAGTCGGCGTTATGTTGAGATTTGCCTGTTCTTCAGAGGTCTTTTAAACAAATGAGATTTATATAAGAAGGAGGAAGCAATGAAGTTTGAAACTCAATGTATGTCTTTTCCATGTACTGAACTCTTGTTATTCAACTATGCCAAGGTAAATTCAATTTTTGATTCTAGGGCACCTTTAATGGAAAGGCCATTACTGTAGTTCAGCCCTCTATAGGAAATCTGGCAGTGCTACAGAGACTGCTAATGGTATAATGACAAAGGAAAATCTGTCATGTCTGTGAAGTTATCATTTGTTCTCTGTTACAGTTGCTTAGGGAAACCTCTCTGCTTTCAGTTTCAGAGGCTATTGACTTATCGACAGGATATTTTTGGTGATGTTCAAACGGATTCTAGTTAGGAAGAATTTTTTTATACTATATCTGACTGTATATGGGCATCACAGAAAGAGAAAAAGGAAGGAAAAAAAGACTCACAGGCTAATTAACAGTCACAATCGATATAGAGGAATGGAGACATGCCAGGCTTATTGTGGTGTGTGTGAGCAAGATTGAGAGATTAAGCAAAATGTGTGTCAGTGAATACAGTAGAGAGTCTGTGTGTATATGTATTAGTGTAAATAAATTAGTACATTTGCAATTACACAGCAGGTCACCGTCTCTGGAGGTAGAACGAGGTCACAACCCCGCTGTGTTCTGTCTCTGACATTTACGTGAAACTTGAATTATTAAACATCTGGGAATATATCGATCACTTGAGGTTTATGCTGTCAAGCCTAAACTGTGTAGCTCATTAAAGAACCAACAGAGCTGTAATAATCAGATTATGTCTTAAGGAATGAGTTTTGGCCTCCTTTAAAGTTCCCAGCTGGGGCGATTGTATCTCTCCTCCTTGTGCTTCATCACTCTCCTTTCCCACCAGTCCTCCATCCCTGTTTCTTTTGCATTTGAACATTTGATTGAATGAACATTGACGGATTTCATAGTTCTGGAACCTTCTCTTGTGCACTCTTTTCTTTTTAGGATATGAACTGGTTGAATTTAAAAAGCTTTTATATAATTTAATTGTATATATATGTGGTTGGACAGGATGTTTTTCAACATTGTATTAAATTAATATGAATATTCAGAATCATTATTGAGACTAGTGAGAATTACAAACACTCAAAATAAAGATATCTGGACACATTACTGGAATGAGAATTCAGAAAAATCTGCTTAACTGTCATTAAATCCCTTAAAAATACAACAAATCTTAATTTTATTTATATATGATGCAGCAAATTGGTTAAAAAAGGAAATATGAATAATTATTACTAGTTATAATTATAAATATTTGGATCAGTTAATCAAATTAACTTGAAGTAGCTGAATTAATTTTACAATCAATTAATCTGTTCATCCAGCAAACACTCAGTATTGATCGTCTATCAACTCTTCAGAATTTTTCGTGGCCACAGAAAAATAACTCTTATCACTCTTATCACTCTTATCAAAAATAACTCTTAAAATAACTCTTATTTCGTGGCCACAGAAAAATAAAATAATTTCTTATCATGCAGTTGTGATCACAATTGTTAAATTGACATTGATTTGTAAGCAGACCAGAATCAACTCGCAATAATGTGCACAAAAGATTTATTTATCTAAATCACAAACATATACCTAATCTAAACAAACGCATACACACAAATCAAGCATAGGCTACATGGGAAATGGAGAGTGAAAGTGAATGAAACCGGAACATAAACAGGGAATGAAACTATTGAAAATTCTTATTTAACCATATGAAAGGTCCATCAGTTTCTTACTTCAAAGCACCTTTGTTAACAAAGGGGTTCACAACTTAATACTAAATCACTGATTAGTTAATCAATTGTATGATACTTGCATTGTTTTAGCTCTGGAACGAGTGTCCAGATATGCAGTCTCAGGAGAAAGTCTTGATGGTTCGGTCTGATGGTGCTGAAGTTGCAATCGATTTCTTCCGCATTGAATGAAGAAATGATGATGAATTTGCGCTGTTAGTTTGGCTTGTTTGTGGTCGAGGAAGTTGCTCATGGTTTGATGTGTTGAGGCCTGCCAGCCCGTGACCTTGTGGTCGGGCCGGGTTTCTGGTCCCACGTGCACAACAATCAGGAGAAAAAGCAAGACAGAGAGAAAGGAGGGAACTTTGTGTTGGCTTTTAAGTTCCACAGAGGTCATATCACTTGAGTTTTGGCTTGACCAATGAGAAAGGTGCCTTTTTCAAGTGGGAAAGCTCCTTTGTTTGGAAGCTGACTCATTTGCATTAATGGAGTAAGCTGGGTCAATTTATACTCCGATTAGTAAAACAAACACACACTGCATTCTATGAGAAGGTGATGTCCACCAAAGTGTGAGTCATTAAATAAGGATTATTTTGAGGAGCCACCAGATGGATAGGGCTACAATAACTAGTTCTATCATCAGACATGTTTAACACTATACAATATAAAAAGACAATATACAAACAGTAATAAAACACAAAATGTCCTGGGAAATGCATGGTTATTCATTAGACAGATTTGTCAATGAATTAGTGGAGAGAATTCCATTTCTGTGGAAGTGCATGTTTGTTTCTTGCATGTACTTTTCTGAGCAGGCACTATCTCCCAAGTGTCTGTGTTTGAGGGGAGCAAAAGGTATAGTTCTCAGTGGGAAACCAGACATCACAGAGTCTGCATGGGTGAGGGTTTGTGAAGATTAAATGTGACAATGGTGTATTTGATCGGTCCAGTCGTTACAATGAGCTTTTTGATTTGTATATTTATTAATCTATAAATATTACAAATATTAATGTTCCTTTTCCTAAACATTTTCTTTATACAACAAATTATTATTATTTTTTTATTTTAGTTAAGGTAAAATATCAACCTAGACATGTTTTTGTGAGATTTCCCTTAATAACATGCTGTTATGTTGCTTACATAACATATAAGTGTTCACCATTATGTTAGAAAAGGAGGTTTTATGGCGCTTTGCATGTGTGCATGATCTTTAAGAGTTAAAACGGGAATAGACTGTTATACCCCTGTAGTGCCAAAGTGTGGATTATGCAATGCCTGACTCTAAAACTACACCGTCCCCTCCTTTGATCAGTCTTGTATCTGAGTTATCATGTTTCTATAAGGTCTTAAAAAAATAAAAAAAAAACTGATGGAATATGTTCATGTAAACTCACTCAGTATCTACTCCATCAACCCATTCATCATGTCTCTCTGTTGGCAGGTGGCTGAGGGCAGAACAGGTGTTTTTGTGAGGGGCCCATTTGAGCGAGAGTCTTCAATGATTAAAGCTTAATAGAAATTAAAGGGCACGAGTTGACAGCACTGAAGCAGATTATGGGGGGTCTTAAAGAAGCAACTATACGCAGATTTTGGTTGATTTTTGTGCTTGCTGTCATCTGTTGCGTAAGCCCATGTACAAATGGGTCTTGACAGGACTGTCTTTAGGAAAGGACAACTGGGAACATTGTCTTGTGCCCTGTGACAAGGAGACAAGGAACTAAATATTCAAGGATTCAAGGACCAAAGGTAATGCTCCCTCGTGAGATTTGTTTGTTTGTATATTTTTGCAAAATGGTCTTTTGTGGACCATGGTCTTATCTGTCATTATCCAGAATTTAAAGCTCTTGATTCTAACTTGTACTTGGCCTTATGAAAAAGTAACATAGCTCTTGTAATTGTTTAACTATAGCATTTGTTACAATAAGGATATAATTACAGGTAAGACTACTCCTCATTACCATGATTAGGCCAATGTTAACTTTTTTCTTTCTTTTTTATCTATAGCATTTGTTATGAAAAATAGCAACCTACACATTTAGAAACAACCTCAACATGCCAGAGTTGTAATATAAATCTTTAGTGAAAATCTATTGCTTTATTATCGGTTATAAATTCTTTTGTTATAAATAACAAGAAGTTAGTCAGGATTTACCACAATAAATACAATAGAACGTAATAAATTCTAGTAAAGGTGGTCTAATTTATGTTGGTGCAGGATGATGTTTTCTCCTCTTTTCATCAGTCTTTTTTAGTTTATTATGTGGCTGTATAGATCATGTTTGACTTTCTCCATAGCGTTTTAAAGTGTTAAATTCTCAATAGAATTCAAATGGGTTGCACATTTTATCATCAGCGTCGCGATAGGAACGGCTCGCGCATATCTTATCACACTTTTGGAGCGCTGGTGAACGCGCCTAGCCGCCTACGGTGATTCGCGCGCCACTCATTAGTCCGTTCAGTTCGTACGCGAAATAATAAAAGCTTAGCACGCACGATTGATTTTTAATAAATGAATAGCCTGCTTCTGTTTCCATTAACCATGGTATAAATATTGGGGTGTTGTACTTGCTTGTTTTGGTTTTTGTGGGGAAAAAGGTATTAAGCCACCTTCATCCAGGCAAACTACGCTCCTGCTTATGGTACTTTTTACAGTAAAGTCGAGTATTATAGTATATCACTTAAGAGATTTGATAACGCTTTGTTTTTCCTCTGCAGTGGAGTTGTTGGGCACGCGCTCGACGTTGGAGTTGGAGATCCCCAGGTGCAGCTGCGCATGCGCGGGGAGCTCCCCGTGCCCACCGACTTGTCGCTTTGAGCCCAGAGCGCGCGCGGGTGGCACACAGAAGCTCCCGGCCAGCCAGCGCGCGACGTTACCATGAGCCTCCCCGCTCCGCCGGCAGAGACTCCACGCGCAGTAAGTGCCCACCTGACGAGAGCAGCGCGAGAGCCACAGACGCACGATGCCCGGGGGAAAGAGAGGGCTGGTGGCACCGCAAAACACTTTCCTGGAGAATATCGTCAGACGCTCGAGTGGTGAGGAGCACGCTTATGGTTTCTGAAATGCATTAGGTCACTCATAGTTACAGTGTCCATGGTACTCTGCATTTACATACTGAGTAGTCAGAAATTCAAACTAAAAACGTGTAATTAATGTGGAGCTGCTTTTGTGTAGTTATTCGTAATTCATATTAGCCTACATTTAAGATGTGAAACATGGACGCTGTAATGTAATGTTTAATGCTTTAACTTCGTGATTTTTTTTCTTTTATTTGATCATAAATTTTCTTTATATTTTAGTGACTGCAGTTCTCTTGAGCTGGGCACATTTTTAAATGCATAATGATATTTGTTCTTGAGTTAAAGAGGTGTTTTGGAAGATAACTTAAAATACAAGTAAAAATAAAGAAACTTCATTCGTCAGTATTCATGTATTAAGATCTCTTACATCTGAAAAAGCGGTCATTGCAAATTCACTTTGTAATTTAATAAACATTAATTTCTTACAGCACTGCAGACTTTGTTTACAGACAGTATTTATTTAGTATGTTTATTTATTATATATATACATTTATTTATCGAATTGCATTTATTGTTTTGAGTTAGGTGATTTTTCGTTCTTTTTTATATAAAAAAAAGAGTACAGTATTTTTTTAACACTAGAGAAATGTATATAAAACGTTAAGCAGCCGCAATTGACTAAATCATTGTTAAGTACTAATTATTACTAATTTAATATAATTACGCATTTCTCGTTCAGTTGATTAAAAATGCTCTCAATATACAGTAATTTCACTCCACACATCTGCGCCAGCAGCACATCAGGACTCGCATGAAGTCGGCCTGGTGGTTTTGAGAGAACTGTTGCATATTGCGGACTGTTGCGTTTATGACCACTAGAGGGGGCAACATCTCCTAGTTCCTGTCACAGTAATGCTGTTTGTGTCTGGTTTGCTGTCTGCATCACAAACAAACCGAATCTGAGAATTATAGTATATAAGACACTTGTGGTCAGAAGGACTACATTTTGCAGTTGTTGTATGAGGTTTAAATCTACATTTTTATAGAGAGTACACCACATGTGACAGTAGGGCTAGATAAGTGACAGTAATATACTGAGTGTGTCAGATCACTAATTCCTGCTCTCTCTTTTATACTTTATCATCTTCTCTGAACATTCAGAGACAAGTTTCTTGCTGGGGAACGCTCAGATTGTGGACTGGCCTGTAGTTTACAGTAATGACGGCTTCTGCAAGCTGTCTGGATACCACAGAGCAGAGGTCATGCAGAAAAGCAGCACATGCAGGTGAGGGGACGTACACGTGACGATAGAAATCTGTCGATGTTACACGGTTCATGCTGTGTTGAAGATCTCTCGTGTTGCAGTACCTTAAGGGGCCTGTTGAATATTACAATTTAAGACAGAAGCTTTAAATGATTTGTTGTGGCTCCATGTGGATACAATGCAATAAAAACAAGTGATGATGTCATGATCTTAGGGTTTTTACATCACTTTCCCTCTGCCTAAAATCTAGTGTTATATATATGATGTATTAGATATATGGAATTCAAATTTAAATAGATGAGAGTATCTTTTTGGCCCAGCCATGATCTGGCAGTGCATTGCCGTACTGTGATATTAATAAAAAAAATCTAATTTCGATAAGTGGCTTTCATAAAGTGCTGAGCCACAGATATACTGTCTTCCACACTTTAGGGCATATTCCTGCCATGCTAACAACAGACAGTCTATTTTTTAAGTCATTAATAAGATATTATCTGTGACTGCAACTGAAACAAACAAGTTAAGATGCCATAATCGGATACACTTTACTTCAGGGGTGAGGTACACATAAATTTCAGAAAATCTCTGTAATCTTTTAAGCTTTATAACATATGACCGGGAACCACTTATGGTGGCAAAATGGGAAAATGAATTCAGAGAGGGATAATGACTTAAAAACCATGCACTGTGTGAATAATCTCTGTTTGTAGTTTTATGTATGGGGAGCTGACAGACAAGAACACCATAGAAAAGGTGAGGCAGGCCTTTGACAACTATGAGTCCAACTGCTTTGAAGTGCTGCTGTACAGAAAGAACAGTAAGTGGAACTCAAACAAACAAATATAAGTTTCTTAGAATGTTTAATTGAGGTGTTCTAAACAATAAAAAAATCATGCTGTCTAAAAGAACTTTTCCATGTACACTACTGGTCAATTTTGGAATAATTACAGTTTTTTTCATGTTTTTGAAAGAAGTCTCTTATTACAGTAAAAATATTAATACTGTAAAATATTATTACAATTTAAAATAACTGTTTCTATTGTAATATATTTTAAAATGTAATTTATTCCTGTGATGGCAAAGCTGAATTTTAAGAAATCATTCTAATATGCTGATTTGGTGCTTAACTATTAGTAATTTAGTTACTTTAGTTAGATAGCTTTTGCTGCTTAAAATATTGTTGTGGAAACTGTGATACTTTTTCTAGGATGTGCTTATATGAATTTATTGTCATCCATTAAAACACAATCCCCCGGTTTCACAGACAAGGCTTAAGCTAGTCCTAAACTAAAATGCATGTTTGAGCTGTTTTAACTGAAAGTAACTTGCACTGACACATCTTAAAATATGTCAGAGCCTTTGTTTTGTCTCAAGAGGCACACCAGTAATGTTTCTATCTAAGGCATTTTTATAAAAGCTGCTTAAATATTTTAATTGAACTAAGGCCTAATCCTGGCTTACGGTGTACTCACACTAGGCGCTCTGAACCGTGCCCGAGCATGTTTGACCCCCAAAGCCCAGTTCGTTTGACAAGTGTGATCGCTCCGTTCCGTGCCCGGGCGCGGTTCGTTTAGCCGGCCCTGGTCCACTTGGAAGAGGTGGGCCAGAGCGCGGTTAGGTTGGGTTCGAGCGCGGTTCGAATGCAGTGTGAGCACTAACCGTGCTGGAGCACAGAACAGCTACTACTTTTGTATGTGTTACTGTCATCATTATGATGACAAACATATTTATTACTACTTTCATAATACACTTATCAATTCATGTAATTAATTTGAGTGTATTTGGGTTAATAACGGGTCTGCTTTGTAGTTAATAAATACAGGAGCATATTTTCATCAACATTGGTTTGAAGACTTAATATGAAAAGGCTCTGAACTAAAGATTTAATGCATGGTGCTGTCAGAAATTGTGTGAGATGATGCTGACTTTGACCTCTGACCTTGTACAGGAACTCCGGTGTGGTTCTACATGCAGATTGCACCAATCCGAAATGAAAATGACAAAGTGGTTCTGTTCCTGTGTACATTTAAGGACATCACTGTCTTTAAACAGCCTATTGAAGATGAAAGCACCAGAGGTGAGTTTTACACCTCACCTTTTTAATATATATATATATACATGTACTGTACAATAATACACTTGTAGTGTCAGCGATGCATTCAAAATAGATACTTGTCTGAAAGCCACAGACACAGACGTGCTCATGGTACTTGTTGGACTTGAGTTTGTTCTGACAGATAAACACTTCCTCTAATGTGCTTATGTCATATAAATAAATATTTGTTTATGATTGGCAAGCATTGCTAGATTTTTTCTTTGGCACTCACTCACAAGTGTTATTTTCAAGCACGTATGTGTGTGTCTGCTGGGGGCTTGTTTATTTAGCTGAAAAATGTTATATAGAGTCTGTTTCCAAAACTTCCAATAGTGCAGACATAGTAATTTTGCTTTGGTGTTTCAAACAAGTCCAGGTCAATGTTCACCCCAAAATCAAAAGAAAGAAATTAGAAATTATATTTTTCCTTTAGAAACTAGTGAAGCCTATTTTTAATGACAATTTTTCTTTACAATTAGACAATTACTGTTACAGTAATGAGAATCACTTTTGAAAATAAAGGGGATTGTTACATTAACGAGGATTTTAAGGTAAAATGTGCTTAACTGTCATGAAAAAAATGTTATAGTGCAAAAATTTTAATGGTCCTAAAAATAGGCTTAGTTTTCTTTATACTAAATGATTTTAGGGTGAAGTGTGACTTGAGCATGTTTTCATCAGATTCACCAGTGTGTGTGAGATGAGCTTTAATCACACAAGAATCAAAGAGAGAGAGAGAGAGAGAGAGAGAGAGAGATTTGAAATGGCTCCAGACAGTGTTTCAGCAGTTATATATCATTGCAGGATCATTACAGGAGTGACAGCAAAAACATTTGTCCCAATTTTACACAACATAAAGAACTTTGCTGAGTCATATCTGAGCCACAGAGGACTTATGTTATGCTGAGTTCATATACAGTGGGCACAGGAAAGTATTCAGACCCCCTTAAATTTTTCACTCTTTGTTATATTGCAGCCATTTGCTAAAATCATTTAAGTTAATTTTTTTCCTCATTAATGTACACACAGCACCCCATATTGACAGAAAAACACAGAATTGTTGACATTTTTGCAGATTTATTAAAAAAGAAAAACTGAAATATCACATGGTCCTAAGTATTCAGACCCTTTGCTGTGACACTCATATATTTAACTCAGGTGCTGTCCATTTCTTCCGATCATCCTTGAGATGGTTCTACACCTTCATTTGAGTCCAGCTGTGTTTGAATATACTGATTGGACTTGATTAGGAAAGCCACACACCTGTCTATATAAGACCTTACAGCTCACAGTGCATGTCAGAGCAAATGAGAATCATGAGGTCAAAGGAACTGCCTGAAGAGCTCAGAGACAGAATTGTGGCAAGGCACAGATCTGGCCAAGGTTACAAAAAAAATTCTGCTGCACTTAAAGTTCCTAAGAGCACAGTGGCCTCCATAATCCTTAAATGGAAGATGTTTGGGATGACCAGAACCCTTACTAGAGCTGGCCGTCCGGCCAAACTGAGCTATCGGGGGAGAAGAGCCTTGGTGAGAGAGGTAAAGAAGAACCCAAAGATCACTGTGGCTGAGCTCCAGAGATGCAGTCAGGAGATGGGAGAAAGTTGTAGAA
>VTFQ01000208.1:0-25006 GCA_036281575.1 Ancherythroculter nigrocauda
CATGCTGCCACGTGCACTGAGAGGACATTTGCGCAAAGTGAGCTGCGTTCTAAATTCTCTGAGGACGCCCGAGAGGAGAGCCATTCAGAAGATCGTTGAGCAATCTAGGGATAAAGGGACTTACTTTGGCTGCCTGGTGCAGGACTATGTGAGCTTCCTGCAGGAGAACCGCGGCTGCCACACATCGGGCTTGGACCTGCTGCAGACTCTCAGGCAGTTCATGACTCAGATGAAGTCCTACCTGTTGCAGAGCTCGGAGCTTGACCCACCTATTGAGTCCCTTATCCCTGAAGATCAAATTGGTAAGGCTTCCTTCCTTCAATACAAAAGGGAAGAAAGGGAAATTGCACTGATTTCTCTGGTGCCAGTAGTTATACAAAGGAAGTAGGGGTGGGTAATATGTGTCTATAGGATGGAAAATTGAGTGAGAATGATCCAAGGCTGTTTTGTGGTTTACTCTTTCCCCACCATTGACAGAATTTTCTGTCATTTTATGAGACAACGGTTCCTCCGCCATTGGCTTTCCGTTTTTTCATTGTTATACGGTAGGGGGTGCTATTACGCATCTCCTGAAAGACAATCTCCAATCAACACACAGGCGAAGAAAACAGACAGAAACAAGCGATAAAAGCATTGCTTATGCACCTCATAGTCTTTTTAAAAAAAATCACAATTTAAAAAAAAAAAAAAAAGCATGAAGCTAGAATAAAACATTTTGTTGTTGTTTGTGTGTTTAAAAGCAAAGGCTCTGTTCTTTCTTTTGACATGTTCAGATATTCATACAACATAATACTCTGGGGCCCACAAATTTTTTGTGAAAATGATAAAAAAAAAAACTGGCGGGGAAAGAGTTAAACTTTGGAAGAGTCTCTAAATTGAATCTTCCTGTAAAATGAGTCACCATTCTGTCTCCATTGCCAATGCTTTACAAGGACACTGTGGTGCACTGCTCACAGCACAACAAATATGACCTTTTATATGTACAAATAAAATAGTATATTTTGAATCGCAGAGCATTTATATTATGCAGCAAGTCATAATATTAAACCCGTGATCATTTCACTTTGCTGTGTGTGTGGAGAATACTGCTGTTTCTCATTATGTCCAGTGGTATGTTGAATACTGTCAGGTTACAGGTCTTTTACCCTCAAAGATTCATTGTAGCTAAATTGCTTACAAATGTTTCACAACAAGAAATGTGGCAGGGAAATATTTACTATTTAAAATGCCATAACATGTACAGTTTATAATATTACACAACATGATTACTGCCTATTGACGTCATTGCACCATTGCGCTGTTTTGGATTATATATATCTGCAACATTCAGAAAAAACGGAAAGTGAGATATATTGTATATACATTCCATAATATATTTTTTTAAATATTTTAAAAATGAGACATTGTTTACAGAATGATATATGATAAATATCATAATGATTTTTATAACCGATGCCTTCTTAAAACATGTATTTGGGTGTAAACAAACAGTACAACATTGATATGAATGCTTGGATCTCTGAGGGTTAAACCTGTGAGCGTGTGTGCATGAGGCAAACCTCCTTTCATCTCGGCCTGGAGGCATTTTACTCAGCGTGAGCGGTACACACAAGGCACATTGAGCTGAGATATACACTGGCATATTCATGTGTGGGCAGAGAACTGTTAGTATGGCTTTTGTATAACTGGCCACACGCCTTTCACTGTCGGCGACAGGCGATTATATACTTTATACAATGACACACTAACTGTAAAAGCCCAACAAATCTACATGCTGAAGCAGCTTAGTTATGACTAATTTGGTTCAGGTTAATTTTGATTTCTAAAGTATTAATGATGGTTTTCAACTCAGCCGGGTTTGGTTTTTCAGGAAATTTGCATCATCCATCACCCTGAGCGTCGTCCTCCTCCTCGTCTCTCTCTTATGGGTTGTAAACAAAGTTTTGCTCTGCAATGTGTTTTGAGGAATAGATCACTTTCCAGATGTTCCCAGAGTGGACCTCAGCCAAACAAGCCAATGTCTCCAATATAGCTCTTCTATGATCTGGCGTAACCCCTCCTGCTTGTTGATTCAGGCATCAAGTATGTGGGTGTCAGGCAAGAATGTAGAGAAAAAGGGCTCTTGTTCAGAGCTCCTAACCTGATGTTGCTGTATGTGTGAACTGGCAGATTTGGTTGTGTTCGTGTTGTGCTTAAACAAGCCCAGCACAATAAAGGCCATAGCCGTGAGATTATGCTGCCATGGAGAGCAATCCTTTTCTGTGACTTAACAAAGCAATAAAAACAAGCTTAAATGCACAGTTAATGACCTCTGGCAGATATTGTCACCCTTTTTTTTTTCCTTGAGGTCTGTTTTTAAGTCAGTGTTCCTGCTCAACCCTATTATGACTCAAAAGTAAGTTATGACACTCTGTTTTATCGAGATGTGTCTGGAAAGACTTATTGTTGCTACTTCAGGCCCAAGGATTTTTTGTTGTTGTTGTGCCTTTGCTCTATTCTGAGTACTTCCTTAAAAACACTTCTGAGACTAGAGATTCATATTGGAGTTATCATTCATTTTCCTGAAGGCTTCATTTATTTTGAGGGGTCAATAGACTATGAAGGGGAATTTTATTTGGTCTGTTTGTCTGGTTTTGTGTGTGCCTTTTGTTCTGTGCTGTGACGTAATTTGCGGCCTTGTCTCCTAACTTTAACGCTAGCGTGTGCTTGTTGTGTGGGAAGCATCAGTGGATTCACTTCTCCTATTACTGTGGCTTCTTTTTCCAGACTGCAGGGCAGACATGGAGCGAGAGACAGACAGAGAGAGCGCTATGTAGGAGAGGTGCTAAGGAGAACAGGAGATTGTTTGAGAGGATGTTTACAAGCCTTGGAAGATAGCCTTTTAAGTAGAGGTGGCCTTGATGAATGAGTGTTTCTCATCTGAGCCGCATTCCTGTAAACTTTCCTGTTGCCATCAGTGCTGTGGTTTTCTGTTGACCTGATGTGCAGTGACATCCTAGCCAAATATTGAGGGCCCAATTCACAAGAATCTTTGACATAATAAAAAATACATTATATATGTAATATATGTGGATTCCAGTTACTACGCTTTCACTGTGTCTGCGGTTGTTCCACAGAATAAAACTCTTAAGTGGAACTACAAACCAGTTCAGTTCCTTTAAATCTTTGGATCTGTGCCACCGTCTCGCCTTCATTAGCAGAGCTCTTTGCATCACTCACAAAAGTGATAGAAGCGGGGCTCGTTTACCGAGCTGTTTGCTCTCTTCTGGGACAGATGACCATATAAACACATTTGCAACAGCCGATACTGTTTAAGTGATTGAGCTGTGTCAGAGCTAAAGTCAGACATCTAAAACACCCCGATGAAAGGCACAGTGATCTGGCTATTTATTAGTTGTGTTTCTGATACGTATTTTTTTTGTGAATGGGAGTATCTGTAGCCTTGGCTGGTGGGGAAAAAAAGGAATCTGGTATTTCCGCTTGGCGATTGTTTTGGACACTTGTAGATAGCATTTGACACCATTGTGTCCACTGCCATCAAACAGCTTTGTTTTTACATTTTACATTGATGTCATATGGAATACAGTTTACTTAATTTCTGAAAACAGGTTTGACTAGTTGTTACAGTCACAAGCAGTTGAGTCAAACTGCCACACATGATCAAGACGTTTACAGAGAAGTGATGTGTAAACTATCATGTTACAAGTTGTGATGTGAAATCGTCCAAACTTAGAGTGATATAATGCACTGTTTTCCTAGAAAACAGTCTGCCTTAAAAACTTATTCATAAAGAATTAAATGACTTGTTTTACACTTTTACATTTGTAATAGACCCAAATAAATGAAAATGAAGCACACAAATGGTATTAGTTTGTGTTCAGTACTATACATTAAAAATAAAAAACACGTATGCAGTGTCACAAAAGCATGTCTGTTGCCACCACTTATGACGGTGTTGCTTCCCTCAGTGGTCCAGTGTGCTGACAGAAGCATTGCTGTCAGCATTTTCCAAAGCCTGATTAAACATTACGTTCTGTTATTTAGATCAGATGATTTTTGTTACACATACACTCCTTCCAGTTTATAGATGATTTTACAGTTTAGGTATGGTCTTCAAGCCCTGCTTGCACAATCAAAGTTACATGACAAAACTTGTTGCATTGTAGTCATATGTGAGCATACCGTAGATTGTTGAGCTGTCGAGAGACATTTTGTACTTGTTTTGGAAAAGCAGGTGTAAAAATACGAACAGGTATTCCCCTATAAAGGAGGAAATGGAACGATGAGCCACATCCGAGATCCCAGTCAATATACTCATGGTCACAGTCATTTCAGCCACAAATAGATAAAAAAATTTTTTTAGATTTCAGTTCCAATTTTTTTTTTTGCTCCTTTACTTTCTATAGTTATATTGGAGTGCACCGAAAAATTCCAAAACACATGAGGTATTTCTATATATATATATATATATATATATATATATATATATATATATATATATATATATATGAATTTACTGTTTTTAACATTTATAATAATAAGAAATGTTTTTTGAGCACCAAATCAGCATAAAAAATCAGCATATTAGACGCTAATGGCTGCTAAAAATTAAACTTTACCATCACAGGAATAAATTCAATTTAAAAATTGAATAAAATAGAAAACAGTTATTTTAAATTGTAATAATATTTCACAATATTACTGTTTTTACTGTACTTTTGATCAAATAAATGCAGCCTTGGTCATCAACAGACATGCACAGAATTTCTGAGATTAAATAAACTTATAAAATAGATACAATATTTTATACAATATTTATTTTTTTGCATTATCTGCATCTAGCTTAGACCTATTACCCATTGTTATATAACTGTTCTATGTAATTATTTCAATATAGTTATTACATAACTACTTCTTCCGCTCTAGATCAGGTGATGGAGAAAGCCATGCACAAGTGTGTGCTGAAGCCCCTGAAGCCTGTGATAGAGGCAGCTCTGCGGGACTTCCAGGTGGGCAGCGGGACATGGCAGCAGCTGAAGGAGAATCTGGTATTGGCCAAATCCAAGCAGCCCCAGGAGATGGGCGTGGATGGTGCTCTGCCACCTGACCCTGTGGCCATAGAGAAGATTCGCCACAAGTTCCACAACATGTGCAAGATGTACTCGCCAGAGAAAAAAGTGTCTCTGCTTCTCAGTGTGTGCAAGCTTATCTACACCATAATGGAGAACAACTCAGGTACATGAGTGTGATGCAGTTGTGTGAAATGCATGAATGTGGTTGTGCATAGAATGCTTATAATACTTCTGCATTGACTCATGATTTCAATCTTTGTTGGCAGGGAGGATGTATGGGGCAGATGACTTCCTGCCCATGTTGACGTATGTGATGGCCCAGTGTGACATGCCACAGCTGGATGCTGAAATACAGTACATGATGGAGTTACTGGACCCATCACTGCTTCATGGAGAAGGTACATTAGACCCCACTGTGTGTGGGCTACTGCAGTTACTACTCAAGTTATTGCACCATTTTGTCAGACACTTTTTTCTTTTAATGTTCCAATATTTCTTATCTGATTGTAGGAGGCTATTACCTGACCAGTGCATATGGGGCAATGTCTCTCATCAAGAACTTCCAGGAGGACCAGGCAGCTCGTGTGCTGAGCTCTGAGACCCGTAACACGCTGCACCAGTGGCACCGCAGACGCACAACCCAGCGTACTACACCATCTGTGGATGATTTCCAGGTAAATCCCTGGTAAAGTTCTTATATATTCTCCCTTAAAACATAAGTTTAAGAACATAAATATATTTACAATAATACAAATAATAATAGCAATGAAGAATTATTATTATTATTATTATTAAAATATTATTATTATTATTATTATTACTGCTAAAGAATTATTAGCAGTAATACTAAAAATAAAAAATATTATTATTTTATTACTTTCAATAATTATTTAGCTGTGATAAGAAATTATCATAAATTGAACTAAATTTAGTGATTATTAAAGGGTTAGTTCACCCAAAAATGAAATTTCTGTCATTATTTACTCACCCTTGTGTCGTTCCAAACCCGCAAGACCTTCATTTATCTTCAGAACACAAATTAAGATATTTTTGATGAAATCCAGGTTTTTTTTTTTTATCCCCCATAGAAAGCAACATAATTACCATCATTCATGACATTGTTAAAATAGTCAACATGACTACAGTGGTTCAGCCTTAATTTTACGAAGTGATGAGAATACTTTTTGTGCGCAAAAATATAATAAAAATAACAACTTTATCCAACAATTTCTTCTCTACCCTGTCAGTCTCATACGCAGTTGACGCAGTGAAGGCAGTTCAGCACTTCCGTGTTTACATCAGAACGCTGACTCAGTATTGGCCGACGCTGTTCACTTGAGCGTGAGATGCTGACGCAGGAGCCGGACAATACTGAGCCGGCGTTTGGACTTAAACACGGAAGATCTTAGGGGTTTGGAATGACATGAGAGTGAGTACTTAATTACAGAAATTTCATTTTTGGGTGAATTAACCCTTTAAGTGCAGAAAAGACTATGTGCAATAATAATCATTATAATAATAGCAATAAAGAACTATTAGCAGTAATAATAATATGATGACTTATGACTTGATAACTTAATTATGGGAGTACAGGGCTTAATATGTATTGGTATTTACACCTAATTTTCTTTTTGTCTATATTCAGAACTACTTGCGGGTGGCACTGCAAGATGCAAGCAATGGCTGCACAGCCAAAACCCTTCAGGTTCAACCTTACGCCACAACGGAGGATGTGTGTCAGATATGCGCGGACAAGTTTAAAGTTTCGGACCCAGAAAACTACGCCCTTTTCCTCTTGACAGATGAAACCACACAGCAGCTGGCCATGGACACTCACCCACAGAGGATCAAGGCCGAGCTGCACAGCCGCCCACAGCCGCAACTGTTCTACTTTGTGTACCGCCAGATCCAAAACCTCACTGTCCCTTCAGACCAGCTCAATGACAACACTTCATCCAACTGAGAGAGCAAACCTGAATTCCATCAGGTCCTCTCGAAACTCCTTCCCAGCCACATTTATTCATCTCCTTCCTTAGGAACATTGCTAACATCTGCACGGTTATGAAAAAAGCTGGAGGGAAGCGGAAAATGTGCTTAGAGGGAAATGGGGAAGGAAGGATGTGTCTGACAGATGCAGCGTTTTTTCTGCTCTGTCTTCACAATTTTCAAAACGTTTTGGGAAGTTGCACGCGACCGTCACGAGAGAATAGCTGTATCCAAACTGCAAATGTTACAGCATGCCTGTTTATTTCTTCATGAGTGCCCAAACATACACATTGTGTAAGCTTTGCACATTCCACATTAAATACACTCCAGGACTGTACATATTATACCTCTCCTGTCTCCTATTTTTCGCTATGCTGAGAGACTGTGGCATTTTCGTACGACTGCTCTCACTGCAGAATGAGAGAGCTGTTCAGTGCATTGAGGTGAAGACTTTCAGGAAGTTCCTCCCTTCAGCATTTGTTCAGTAACATGGACATCTCAGTACCCAAGCCCACTGTGGACACTTGTTTTCTAATGTAAAACTGATTTATGATATTTTTGCAGTTGCTGGTAAACTGCATTATATATATATATATATGTTTTATTGTTATAGTATTGCATGTATCTCTGTGATAAGACCAATTAAAGAACCAGGCATTGTTGCCAGTGATGTTTTATCATATTTCTTTTGTATGAATTATGATTATTATGTTTTGTTAAAGTCATTGGTAGTAATGGAGATGGTAGAAATGGTGAGGTTTAGTTCTAAAATACTGTACTACTACTGACAAGCTAAACATTTAGGGCTTGTGGTAATCTGGATCTCTGTTGTACTGATATTGGTTCTGATTTACAGGTTTTTAAGAACAGACACAAAGGGCTTTTGGCAAGTAGAACAAACAGAAAGATCTATGTAAAGTAAGAAAGAATAAGAAAAAAAATGACATGGACTTTTAAAGCAGGTTAAGAGACATTGGTAGAAATTATCAGCAAAGAGAAATGATTTCGTGTCACTGTAAAGTGTATCAGGGAATACCGGCAAGGATGAGACACATAGAGGAGAATAGTTCTTTAACATTCATAACTATACTCATAACCTCTTAACTGCAATAACTTACCAAGTATGTTCTACTAATGTACTTTACATTTGCATGTTTTGATGTAAACTCGGGGCATTTTTTTTTTTTTTTTAAAGAGACAGGGGTGCTGAAATGCTCTAATCCCATGTAACGATGATATAGAAACACTAGTCACATCTGAAACAGTCTTGAAATGTATTTTAACAAGATATTTTAAGTCTGATAAATGTATACATATTTATATGCAATCTGTGCTGGAATTTTTCACAGATTTGAAATTCAAAAATATTGTGTATTAATTTGGAGAAAAGCTCATCCTCATTCTTTAGTCAGTTCTTCATATTTCCTTTTTTTTTTTTAAATGTACTCTTTTGCACACAATAAATTGATGTTGAATATGTATCATCTCTGTCATCTTTTATTACAAGCTCCCACAAGTCTTTGCCTCTTCTGTGTTCGAGGGTGGTTGGGTACCCTGCCAGTTCCTTTCTGGGAATAGGTTAAATACTTTCCACTTCATCACCATGAGGGCTTGTACTAACCACAGTACTGATTCCAAGTAAACTGAAATCATTAGAAGGCTTATCTGGTTGTTTTCTCGCTGTCTAAGTGAGGATCATTCAGGTTGTGTGTGTGTGTATGTGTAAGAGAGAAAAAGAGAGAACTATGTCAGTGCTACTATAGTAGTAATATATATATATATATATATATATATATATATATATATATATATATATATATATATATATATATATATATATATATAGTGCTTTCCATAATGGACATTATTTCAAGAGAGCTTTACAGAAAAAACATTTTGGAACAAATTTAGACACTGCATGTATTATTATCTGATAGAAAATGTAAAATTTCTCTTTGAAAAACTGATTAAAATACTAGCAACATATACCTTTTAATCCACAATCACTATATAACCTAAAATAGAAGTGAATCCTGCTGATTTAGGCTAGATTTTGAACTCTCTTAAAGGGATAGTTCACAAAGGACACAAAGAAAGATATTAGGAAGAATGTTTGTAACCAAACAGATCTTGTCCCCATTAACTAACATAGTAGGGAAAAAATACTGAGAAAAAAATGGGGGGTGAGATCTGCTTGGTTACAAACATTCTTCCAAATATCTTCTTTTGTGTACAGCAGAACAAAGAAATTTATACAGGTTTGGAACAACTTGAGAGGGAGTAAATGATGACAGATTTTTCATTTTTAGGTGAACTATCCCTTTAAAGCATGGACTGCTGTAATACTTTAGCTCCTCTTAGTGGACAGTTATTGCAATAATATGTAAAGAACACAAACTAGAATAAGCTCGTACTCTTTTTGTTGCTGGATCGTTAAAAAACAGTCAATCATTGACTGAACAGTCACATTAAGAAATACTTAGTGGGGAAATATTTCTTATTTAAAAAAAAAAAAAAAAAAAAAAAACTTCTAGAGAGAAAAAATCTTGCACTTTTTACATTCTGGCCTTTAAAACATTTAGAAAAATGCTGTAAATAAAATGTTTTTTTTTTTTTTTTTTTCTTCTTTGTTGTTATATGACCACGGGACTTTTATTTTGGTATGTGTTTTTTGCTGACGGTGAGACAGGAGTTCCGCATTCGGAGTCTGTTGTTGTGCTTCTGGTCAGGCGGATCTCAGCTGCTGAAGATGATGGAGCATTCAGCATCAGACTCAGAAACTGAAGATCATGATCAGCCTTTACTTCGCCGGAAAGATACCGGAGACATTCAGAAAGGTAATACATAAAAGACATTAACTATGCACGCCTTTTATGTATTTATGCAGATTTACAACTTGCCAGAGCGCAGGTACCATATTGCCACAACATTAGTTACTTTAAAAGTAATATTAAATTAAAATTAATTTATCGTTGTGCTTAATTGACAATGTACGGCTGCACTGTTAACTTGTAATTTGCTACAACAACCCATGTTAAGAAATTCCTTATTCATATTTAGAATCCATAACATGTCTCAGTCGTTCAGTATTCCCCAAAGTGCAGACCTCATCTCTTTAGTTCAATGTGATTGTCGCAGCACTTAACGCAGTCTACATCAATAATGCAAGAGCTTTTCAGATGTGCTTTCAAAACAGCCAGTCACGTGAAGGAGGAAGTGTTAGTCATGCAGGTAACAGCCCTAAAAATATACCGTGATAACTTGCTTCCACTTAATAATACTATATACTAGGCCTAACTACAGTTACTACTGTAAAATCGTGTTAATTTAGCATGTCTTAATGTTTTGTAAAATACAAATAAGTAATTTCTTCTTCTTCTTATCATTTTTATTTAAAAACTATTCACTTTTATATGTACTACATGTTTTCATTTGAACAATGCGTCAGTACTGGTATTTATTTAATCTTAGGGCATTGCTGAATGAAATCATAATCAGGAATAATTAAAAATTATTAACCCCCTTTAAGTATGTATATACAGTCATGTAAAAAAGAAAGGACACCCTGTTGAATTCCATGGTTTTCCACATCAGGACAATAAAAACTCATCTGGTCCTTGGCATTCTTCTCATTCTTCAGTAAGGAAGGTTATTCACAAATGGAAAACATACACCAATCTTCCCATGAGTGGACGTCCCAGCAAATTCACCCCAAGATCAGACTGTAATGCTCAGAGAATTTGCAGACAACCCAAGAACTACACCTCAGACTCTACAGGCCTCAGTTAACATGTCAAATGTTGAAGTTCATGACAGTACAATTAAAACAAACAAACAAACAAACAAACAAACAAAAAAACAGGACAAGTATGCATGTTTGGAAGGAAGAAGCCTCTTCTCTCTTAAAAAAAAAAAAATAGCTTAGGTTTGCAAAGTTGCATCTGAACAAACCATAAGACTTCTGAACACTGTCCTTTGGACAGACAAGACCAAAGTGGACATGTTTGGCCATAATGCACAGCGCCAAGTTAGGCAAAAACCAAAAGAGCTTATCAGCACAAACGTCTTATACCAGAAATCAAGCATGCTGGTGGAGGGCTGATGATTTTATCATTTATATTATTTTTATATAGCACCTATAAAAATAGCATTTCAAAGCACCTAACAAGAACATACAAATAAAATATCTTGAAATAAAAAAAATAGAAACATACATCAAAACAAATTTAAAAGACAAAGATGCGTTAAAGAAAAGAAATATTCATTTGTATGCTAGCCTGAAAAAATAAGTTTTAAGTGAAGATTTAAAAACACTCAGAGAGTCCGCATGTCTAATTACAGTGGGAAGAGCATTCCAGAGTTTAGGAGCAAAAGAAGAGAAAGTCCTATAGAACATAGACGCATTGAAGGAACAATTAAAAAGCCAGAATCAGAAGAACGGAGATTTCGTCTTGGGGTGTAGGCAGTTAAAAGATCAGACAGGTATTGTGGTGCTAGACCATGCAAGGCCTTGTAGGTAAGCATGAGAATTTTAAAATCGATGCGAAACCTGACAGGGAGCCAGTGCAAGGACTCCAGGATTGGAGTGATGTGCTCACTTGTCTTGGACCTTGTCAGGATTCTGGCCGCGGAGTTTTGAACATACTGCAATTTGTTGAGGGTAGATTTAGAAATCCCAGCAAGCAGAGCATTACAATAGTTGATGCGAGAAAAAACAAACAAATTGATCAGTTTTTCAGCCACTGATAAAGATAACATGGGGTGCAGTCTTGCAATGTTTCTGAGATTAAAAAATTAGGTTTTAACCATATTCTGGACAGGAGGATCAAATGTTAAATTTTCATCAAATATCACCTTCAAATTTTGGGCTAGTTTTGTAGCCACAGGACCTGGGCACCTTGCAGTCTTTGCAGTCAACTATGAACTCCTCTGTATACCAAAGTATTCTCGAGTCAAATGTGAGGCCTGTTAGTGGGTGGGATATATTAGACAACAAAGTGAACATTTTGTCCTCAAAGTTGATGTGTTAGAAGCAGGAAAATTGGGTAAGCGTAAGGATTTTGACAAGAGCTGAATTGTAATGGCTAGACGACTGGGTCAGAGCATCTCCAAAACTGCAGCTCTTGTGGAGTGTTCCTGGTCTGCAGTGGTCAGTATCTATCAAAAGGAGTCCAAGGAAGGAACAGTGTTGAACCGGTGACAGGGTCATGGGCGGCCAAGGCTCATTGATGCACGTGGGGAGCGAAGGCTGGCCCGTGTGGTCCGATTCAACAGACGAGCTACTGCAGCTCAAATTGCTGAAGAAGTTAATGCTGGTTCTGATAGAAAGGTGTCAGAATACACAGTGCATCGCAGTTTGTTGCATATGGGGCTGCATAGCTGCAGACCAGTCAGGGTGCCCATGCTGACCCCTGTCCACCGCTGAAAGTTCCAACAGTGGGCACGTGAGCATCAAAACTGGACCACGGAGCAATGGAAGAAGTTGGCCTGGTCTGATGAATCACATTTTCTTTTGCATCACGTGGATGACCGGGAACACATGGCACCAGGATGCACTATGGGAAGAAGGCCAGCTGGCGGAGGCAGTGTGATGCTTTAGGCAATGTTCTGCTGGGAAACCTTGGGTCCTGCCATCCATGTGAATGTTACTTTGACACGTACCACCTACCTAAGCATTGTTGCAGATCATGTCCCTTTCATGGAAACGGTATTCCCTAGTGGCTGTGGCCTCTTTCAGCAGGATAATACGCCCTGCCACAAAGGAAAAATAGTTCAGGAATGGTTTATAGAGCACAACAATGAGTTTGAGGTGTTGCCTTGGCCTCCAGATTCCCCAGATCTCAATCCAATCCATCATCTGTGGGTAGTGTTGCCAACTGCTTTCAATTGAAAGTAGCTAAAACTAGTAGCTAAATGTCACTAGATGACATCAAATTCATTGATCTATATAAATATGAATAGAGATCAGTGGGCAAAATAAGAATCTTGATAAGGTTTGTCCAAGAAGTTGCTGGATTTTTCTCTAAACATTTGAAAAAAAAGTCTCAAAAGGGGCGGGGAAGTCACTAAATCTAGTGACAAAATCCCTAAATTGGCAACACTGTCTGTGGGATGTGCTGAACAAGCAAGTCCGATCCATGGAGGCCCCACCTCACAGCTTACAGGACTTAAAGGATCTGCTGCTAACATCTTGGTGCCAGATACCACATCACATCTTTGGTTTTGTGGAGTCTATGCCTCGATGGGTCAGGGCTGCTTTGGCAGCAAAAGGGAACCAACACAATATTAGGATATTGTATATACAGTGTACTGTATATAATGTACTCTGAATCAGAGTACACTGGTCACGCTGTATGTTTTGGGTGCTATACATGGTGTTTTAAGGGGTTTAGCTCACCACAGTCAATTGTTGACAATTAACATCACAACTAGGGTACAAAAAGACATACAGGCTTGGAACAACATGAGGGTCCATAAATGATGACAGACATTTGTGGGAGAATCTTTTAACAATGGTTTCTGTTTATTCTTCCAGCTCCTGCTTGCTTTTCCTCGCGTTACGGGTTGGCCTTTTTGTCCTGTTATGGCTTCTTTGTGGCATATGCCCTCAGGGTGAACCTTAGTGTGGCAATGGTGGACATGCTGAAAAACAGATCCAGTGCCAACACCAGTTCCTCCGTCTGTCCTCATCACAGCAGCCCTGTACCCAAACACAATCACACCGTAAGGGCGTCATGGTCTCTCATATTACATATTCAAACCACCTTTGTTTTATTATATGACTTGGAAAAAACATATAACTATACTAATTGTAAGTTTATTATATTAAAAATGTACACTGTTTCATGTGTATATTTTAAATAATATATAAACTATATATAAACTGTCATAGAAATAATTTTAAAAAATATTTTACATTTATTTTTTTTCATTGTCACTTATTTACCTAAAAATATTAAACTCTCTTTTTAAATTACATGAAAAGTAATTTTTAAAGTATTTTTTAAATAATTTTTTTATATGCCATCACAGTGCTCATTTTAAAGAATTGAAGCCTATTCATGAGATTTTAGAAAGTTAATCATACTCCGTTCAATATCTCAACAGGCCAGTGTGTATGACTGGGATTCGGAGACTCAGGGCTGGATCCTGGGCTCTTTTTTCTATGGATATATACTTACTCAGATACCAGGTGGCTACTTGGCACGCAAATATGGTGCCAAGTGGCTCTTTGGTTTTGGCATCCTTTGCACTGTGATCTTCACCCTGTTGACTCCAGTAGCCGCTGATCTGGGAGCTGGTTACCTCATCGCTGTCAGGGTTTTGGAAGGTATTGGGGAGGTAACCGCAAATCTCATTACCTAAAATATGGTTCATAATATGTTTTATATCTTTAATTTTTAATTATTGTTATATATACTGTAGATTACATATGTGTTATTCATTTTGAAAAATAAAATTGGGCTTCTAGGGAGTGTCATTTCCTGCTATGCATGCAATGTGGGCGTCATGGGCACCACCTCTGGAGAGAAGTCGACTGCTCACTATCTCTTACACAGGTACCCTAGAACACATATGGTTTCATTTGTAACAATCTCCCCAAGTTTTTGTGAATTTGTCCTATTCTTTTTTTTTTTTTTTCTTTCCTTTAAAAGGTGCTCAGCTGGGAACTGTAGTTGCTCTCCCTCTTTCTGGTCAGATATGTTTTTACCTAGACTGGACATACGTCTTTTATATATTTGGTAAGTTTTTATTATACTACACATTTAAAAGTGAACTTTGTGCACAAGCAGCATGAAATGTAATGTTAAGGATGCCATCACAGGCTTGTCTCTGAGTATATTCTTAATGTAAACTTCATCTGGTTTCTCTTGGAATCATAGGAGCTGTTGGACTTCTTTGGTTTGTCCTTTGGTCTTGCTTAGTCAGTAACAGTCCCAGCTCACACAAAAGGATAACAGAGGCTGAGAAGACGTACATAATGGCATCTTTAAAAAATGAAGTAGGCAACGTTACAGTGCTTTATGTTGGAATCTTTATTCTACAACCAGGTAGTTTTTGACTCATTAATTGACTGTATGTATTATAATGTGTCATTTCCTGCTGCAGCTGTCGCCAACAACAGATTACATCCCATGGACATCAATCCTCAAGTCTTTGCCATTATGGGCCATAGTTGTGGCACACTTCTCCTACAACTGGACGTTTTACACTCTGCTGACTCTCTTACCCACCTACATGAATGATATTCTTGGATTCAGCATCCAGCAGGTGAATGCAAAGCAGGGCTGATTATCTGAACAATTTGCATTTTATTACATTTATTTTAATGTTTTGAATGCTTTTTTTTTTACTTTTACTTATCTTCGTCTTCCAACATAAAAAAGATTTGTATGTTGTGGTCGGTAACAGTTTTTTATACATATATTTTTAAAAGCAGTCTCTTATATGCACCAGGCTGCATTTATTTGATACAGTCAAATAATACAGTTAAATAGTAATATTATGAAAATATAAATATTATAAAATTACTGTTTTATTTTAATGTCATTTATTCCTGTGATCGTAAAGCTGAATTTTCAGCATCATTACACCAGTCTTCAGTGCCACATGATCCTTCCGAAATCATTCTAATATGCTGATTTGCTGCTCAAGAAACATTTCTCATTGGTATCAATGTTGTAGGCAGTTGTGCTGCCTAATTTTATTTGCAGAAACCATGATGCATACATTAAATAAATTGAATGTTCAAAAGAACAGCATTTATTAAATATTGAAATATTTTGTAACATTATAAATGTATTCACTGACACTTTTGAGCAATTTAATGCATCATTGCTAAAAAAGTAACAACATATGACACATACTGACCCCAAAATTTTGAATGGTAGCGTTTTTAAAGCTGCAGTCTTAAACTTTTTTTTTTTTTTTTGATTAAAAATTATCCAAAATCAATTTTTGAGCAAGTACATAACCAGCCAGTGTTCAAAATTATCTCCTTACCTTAGCCCAATTCACAACGGTAAGCCTGTAATAATGTTTTATAATAAAATTGGTACTGGTGGGTTTCCGTGGGAAATTCGAGTATGTAGCCGTTCATCTTTGGGTCATTACGCCACATCTGATTACATAAAGAACGACTCCCAGCTAGTAGGCTATATGGCATGTGAGGATGCTGCTGGTAGTGGATCATTTATAGCCTTTTCTCACAGCAGCTGGAATAATTAAACTTATCATTTTAATGGTGGATTGTAATCCAGAAAGATCCAAATGACAATCATCAGTGACAACTGGAGATTCACCCATAGTCAAAAGCAAAAGAGTTTGCACTGCGGAATGGCTACAGAAATTGAGATCTACAGGTAACGCTAATACACACTAAATACACATAGTCATGCAATGCTGATATTGTTAAACATTAACAATTTGAGAACAAAGTATAACAGTAATAATAATTTGCATGGTTTGACGTGATCTGAGCTAAACAATCGTTAGATTTAATCACCATTGGCAGCGTGATTTATTGAAATACTTTTTTCTCAGTTGGTCAGAACAAAAGTGGCAGACATGTTACTTACTTGTTCAGTTGACGTTTTCCGGTGAAAAT
This sequence comes from Ancherythroculter nigrocauda, assembly GCA_036281575.1. NCBI lineage: Eukaryota > Metazoa > Chordata > Actinopteri > Cypriniformes > Xenocyprididae > Ancherythroculter > Ancherythroculter nigrocauda. The sequence continues at coordinate 16,666 of VTFQ01000208.1, forward strand.
TCTTATTTTGGTCATACTTCCAGGATGTAGAATCTGTGATTCAGAAGTACTGTATCCACACCAAACATTAGATTAATCTGCGCCGTGCAGATGCATAACCCGTGTAAACATTATAATTCCGCAAATAACTGCAATTGCAGGTTTCAAACAGAGATGGCGACAAAGAGAAACTTACGGACTGCCGCTTTAATGTGAAAATAGGTCATCTGAAAGTACACGTTGACTCTTATCAAAAGGCCCATTTGCTGTGTATTAATTGTGAACTCATTGTGTGTCATTCTCAGAATGGAATGCTCTCGGCTCTGCCCTACCTTGGTTGTTGGTTGCTGGCTTTGCTGGGTGGACAACTGGCAGACTTCCTGAGAGAGAGATGTCTTATTCGCACTGTAATTGTGCGCAAGGCTTTCACTATAGTTGGTAAGGCATTCGTAGACCCTTTACACACTGTGTTATGCTGAACAGTGCACATTTGCAGAAATTTTGATGGGATGATTGAACTAGTGCTGTTAGGTGTGCCAATGCTTTAAATAAATCCGTGTGTCTGTTTTTAATGTGTCCAGGAATGGTGGGACCAGCCGTCTTCCTGGTGGCTGCTGGCTACACTGGCTGTGACTACGTCTTGGCCATTGCCTTCCTCACCGTCTCTTCCTCTCTAGGGGGCATTTCAGCATCTGGATTTAACATCAACCATTTGGATATTGCTCCCTCGTAAGACAAGAATGACATTTGTTGGCAGTCATACAAGTTTTATGTTTTAGGAGAACTGTACATGCATGAAATCCATATCATAAGTTAGTTATGGTTGCAACATTGTATAAAGTGCCCCTGCACTTTCTGATATAATTTTATCAAAGGTTTTTTTTTTTTTTCTTTCTTCACAGCTATGCTGGGATATTGCTTGGGATCACAAACTCATTTGCCACTATACCTGGAATGGTGGGCCCAGTAATAGCAAGATCTCTGACCAAATCTGTAAGTTACAATTTCTTGCCTTTATTTACTTATTTCAAGACTGTATTATGTTGTGAAATGTGCTACCTAAACTAGGAAAGGTGCTGAAAGGAGGGCTTTTTTAAACATTTTAAATACTATGCGTATTGCTGATATAAGGGTGGTCCTATGTTCATTATTCAAAAATTCTTAACATAATTCAGAATATTCATAACACAAAATAAATCCATTTTTCATGTACTTTACATCACTGTTCAGCTCCTCATTAACAATGATTTTGACTGGTTTGTGACAATGGAGTAACAAATGCCTAAATATTGTGTTTTAATCTAGAACACCATTCCAGAGTGGCAAACTGTCTTCTACATCTCTGCAGCGATCAATATATTTGGAGCAGTTTTCTTCACAATATTTGGCAAGGGCACAGTCCAGCCTTGGGCTGTCCAGAGAATAAACATCCAATGAAACATATCTACCATTAGCCATTTCAAAAAGGAGAAAGGGACGTATCTGTTGTAAATTCCATAGAAATCCTATAGATAATTGCATATGATTTGCAAACTAATGAATTGCACAATCCAATGTTGTTATTTTTTCAAACATACCAGTTGGTAAATCTGTATTTGTTAACACATCAGTAGTTTTTAAGAATTTTTTTCTATTCTCCCCCCCCCCCCCCAATGAAAGTATGATAAATGAAATGGGTGAAGGGAATATTACACATACGTATCAATATGGTACATTCAGTCATGATAAGGAGAAAAGGTTTAATCACACTACCATTGTCTAATTCGTAAACAAAACACTCATGAGCTGAGCCTGTTTAGTGAATCAGTCAGAGAGGTTCATGAAATAATCTCACTCACAACATGTCCAACTCATGAATTGGTTTGAACTACTCAAAGGGAAAGTTCACCCAAAAAAAAAATTTTCTCATTTACTTCATCCTTAAGTTGATGGACCCCATTGACTTACATATGAAAAAAAAAAAAATACTATGGAAGTCAATGGGGTCCATCAACTGTTTGATTTCCGACATTCTTCAAAATACCTTCTTTTGTGTTCAGCAGAAGAAAGAATTTCATACAGGTTTGGAACAACTTGAGGGTGAGCAAATGACAGAATTTTCATTTTTGGGTGAACTATTCCTTTAAGGCTTGTGAGACCCAATGTAATTCACTTGTAAGAACTAAATTAATTTACTTCTGTTGAAAACTGAAATATTTGTTTGGCAACAGAGCGCTGAATGCAGTAAATGCAATAAGAATTGCATTTTCCCTTAAATACATTAAAATAATAGTTAAGGAATGGGAATCTTTTACGATGATCATCCCTATGAAATATGCCTTATTGTAGGCCTATGATTAGCACAACATGCCTTAACCATGCTCAAGGAATAGTTCAACAAGGGAGATTTTATTTTAATTAATGTCTGGTTTTTACATTTTTAGTCTTTTTGTACAGTATACCTGAATTATGTTTACATTTTTATTTCTTTGTTTTGTGCAATCGTTAAAACAAAATGACGTTTGTTGATCTTTCAACTGTCAAGACACTGCAATACATGCTTCATCACCTGTCAAATAAGTGTACATTTAATAAAATTATTGCATTCGTTTATTTTGTTGATGTACATGTGTTTATTTTTAGGATTATAACTTCTATGTCGCCGAATAATTAACTGCGTCACCTATGTAACCATTGCAGCAGTTCGTGCACCTGACACCTTTAAAGCCAATGCATTACAAACTCTATTAACCTTTTTCCTTTCCGGTCCCTCTATTCTTAATGAGTGTTTCTTTGCGATAGCAGTCCGAATTCAAGCATCCTCCGTGACTGATGTAGGCAGCAATGTTGTTCTCGTCTGCGCATGCACAGTTGCGTCGGGTCTGTATAATAACAAGATCAGACGCGCCGCTCTGCCTCTTCAGCACCGTTCCTGTGTCCCGAACACACGCGCAGGTACAGTACCGCACATTCACACGCATCTTTATCTGCGAATTAAAAACTAAACCAATCAAACGTGTCCGTGATTAAAGTATTATATCGTCTCGGTATTTATGTCTTCAAAATAATTGCCTTTTGTAATAGACCTTACTGATGCTTGCATTCGACATTGCGCTAGAAACAGACTGGGAATGTGAGAACATGGCGGCAGCTGCAGAGGAAGGGATTGCACTATTAAATCCCCTAGACATCTAAATGATCTCTTCGCCTGCTCTTCGTAGACGACTAAAATTGCAATGTTTCTGAGCAAATTAACACCAAAATGAACAGCTTTCTGAAGTCATGTTGTCACGCATAACAGGAATAATTTAAAGTGCTTTTTAAAGAATGCGTCTCTGTTAGATAACCTCTAACAGATAACCCAACAAGAATAGCCCTTCTGTTAACCTCTCAAGTTAAGCTGGGAATTAGCTTCCTTACTCTAATTGCAGTTCAGCTCTTGCCTTTAAGGAACCTCTTGGAATTCTGTTCATGACGAATTACTGATCAGCTCATTTGAAATGATGCTGATGCAATAATCTTACAAGCTGAGTTCATGATGCAGCTTAATCTTAATGCACTACCTTAAAATTGAATATGAATTATAGCTTAAACGGCTGCGCCAATATTTCTTTTCTTTGAACAATATCGGATACATGAGTGGCTCACAAATGGCTGCCAGTCTTTTAAATCGGTAGGCGAATCTTTACAAAATGGAGGTCTGCAGGACAAAGATGTACCAGGCATAAAGAAAGGCATGCTCAGTCTTTTAAAGCAGTTGCTAGTTACTTGGCAGAGCTAGAAGCCTAAATAGCCCAAAACAATACTGCTGATCTGAAGGTTAAAAAAAGGAGATAATGTAGTGAAAATCGTATTTGTTAATCAAATTTCTTTATCTGCATTGCGTTCAGTGTCCATTGAGTGAAATTCAAATAAGACATTTAAAATATGGTATTTGCATAGGTAATTACATAGATTACTGCAGCCAAGAAATATATTTCTGTCAATGTTTACCTGTATGTCTCGTGTGGTTTACTTTAGCAGAACACCAGAGGGGAATTTTTGATGACTGTGTTGGTTGGTCTTTTCCATGAGGATTTTCAAGGCTTTACTTCTTCAGTTCCCTATTTTTGTCATTCATTGGAAAAGAATGACCTGGACATTCTTTAAATTTCTCCTTTTATATTCCATAGAGGTCATACAAGTTTGGGACAGCATTGGGTGAATAAATGATAGAATTTTCATTTTGGGGAGTACTATACTGTATTTTCAGATCTACTGAAGAACAGTACTTGTATTTGAATAGGTACTTCTTTAGTCCTTGGAATTAGTGGGTTTTAAATTGCATAAAAAGCATCCTTTAGCAAGGGAAGAGCTGTCTAACTTCGAATGTCTATTATAGAATTTGCACAGTAACTGTTTCTTGGTGTCTCTGTAAAGCTTTACAGATACATTGGCACTTTAAATAAAGCAATCAGCCATGGGAAAGGAGAAGCTCCACATCAATATTGTGGTTATTGGCCATGTGGATTCTGGAAAGTCCACTACGACTGGCCACCTTATCTACAAGTGTGGTGGGATTGACAAGCGAACGATTGAGAAGTTTGAGAAAGAGGCTGCAGAGGTAAGATGGAGATATTGGAGACATTAACTAATATATGATTAAAACAATTTTAGCAGTTCTATGATATGTTTATGTGCATCATTCCTAGATGGGAAAGGGCTCTTTTAAGTATGCCTGGGTCCTGGACAAGCTTAAAGCAGAAAGAGAGAGAGGAATCACCATTGACATCTCCCTGTGGAAGTTTGAGACCAGCAAATACTACGTCACCATCATTGATGCTCCAGGACACAGGGACTTCATCAAAAACATGATCACTGGAACCTCACAGGTTAGGAGCTTAACAGGCCACAAATATATTTTAGTAGCTGCTATTTATGTATAAAAAATAACCCTTAACGTGTTTTCTGACCCTCAGGCAGACTGTGCCGTGCTGATTGTGGCGGCAGGTGTTGGGGAATTTGAGGCTGGCATCTCAAAGAACGGTCAGACCAGAGAGCACGCTCTTCTCGCCTACACATTGGGTGTGAAGCAGCTGATTGTTGGTGTCAACAAGATGGATTCTACTGAACCCAGCTACAGTCAGAAGCGTTATGAGGAAATTGTGAAAGAAGTTAGCACCTACATCAAGAAGATTGGCTATAATCCTGACACAGTGGCATTCGTGCCCATCTCTGGCTGGAATGGAGATAACATGCTTGAGGCCAGTCCCAATGTAAGTATGACAAGGGAAATAAGTAATAAGGTTTCCCACAAGGTTGCACAATCGGTATAAAACCGAAATCACATTTTCCATGTCTTGGAGCTGCTCGGTTTGCAGTTAAATCTGCTCCACACAAATTCATCTCTGTATCGGCTCTGAGATTGGGTCACTTATACCGTGCATTTGTGAACACAACATATGGCACCATCTTCCAAAGTGCTTATAAAACCAAAAAGTCTGTGGTGTTTTCCCCAATATAAAAGCTTGATGGTTTAACATTTGAAAATGAAGAAAGACATAAATGAAATGTGATATTACAATAGTGATTCTTATTTTGTTACAATTTTTTTAGTTATAATAATAATAATAATCATTATAATAAATAATTTATTTTTACATATAATACTATTGATATAATAATAACAATTATTATTATAACCATTTTGATGGCCAAATTATGCAGCCTTACAAACAAGCACAGCAAACCACAGCAAATCACATTTTAAAATCGTAATCGCATTTTCATCAGACAAATCCCCCCAAATTCCCCTATAGTGTCCGTATTTCAGTTTGGAGCATTATGAATTTCTTTAGGGAATATAAACACTTTATATTTGTGCAAAATGGCTTCCCAACAGGTTGGTTCCCATCAGTGTCTTCATTAGGTTACTATTTTGCTTTAGATGACTTGGTTCAAAGGTTGGAAAATTACCAGGAAAGAGGGAAATGCATCTGGGACTACACTATTGGAAGCTCTGGACGCCATTCAGCCTCCAACACGTCCAACTGACAAACCCCTCCGCCTGCCTCTTCAGGACGTCTACAAGATTGGAGGTTCGCATTCCAGCAACCAAACTATATTGCAGATTGGCCTAAAATAAATTAGATACATTTAACCGGTTATCATTTTCTAACTTTAAAGCATAAAGGCAATAAGGCTTTATTCTGCTAACATAAAGCAGAGCTGAATCAATGTTTTGACTAGGTATTGGAACCGTCCCTGTGGGCCGTGTGGAGACTGGCCTTTTGAAGCCAGGTATGGTGGTGACCTTTGCCCCTGTGAACGTGACAACTGAAGTCAAGTCTGTGGAGATGCATCACGAGGCTCTGTTGGAGGCCTTGCCCGGGGACAATGTGGGCTTCAATGTCAAGAACGTCTCCGTCAAGGATATCCGTCGTGGCAACGTCGCTGGAGACAGCAAAAATGACCCACCCCAGGAGGCTGCCAGCTTCACTGCTCAAGTAAGCTTGATTAACTTATTTTCATTACTCACTTGACTGAGTAGTAAACCTGAGTAGTTATTACAAGCTTGATTCTTTCCCATCAGGTGATCATCCTGAATCACCCAGGGCAGATCAGCGCTGGCTACGCCCCTGTGCTAGATTGCCACACTGCACATATCGCCTGTAAGTTTGCAGAGCTGAAGGAGAAGATTGATCGTCGTTCTGGGAAGAAGCTTGAGGACAACCCCAAGAGCCTCAAGTCAGGAGACGCGGCCATTGTCGACATGATCCCTGGGAAGCCCATGTGTGTGGAGAGCTTTTCAGAGTATCCTCCTCTGGGTAAGTGCTATCTCAACATTCAACTCAAAGAGCAAAATACTTCATTGCTCATTTTTGATTTCTTTTTTATTTACTTAAGGTAATTGAGGTTAAATTCATTATATATATATTTCCTTGATATTTTGTCAATCCTCTTTTATGGACATCTGAAATCCATGCCAAATAACTAAGAATAAGAAAGCTATAACTATAACTACAGGTTTTGTTTTACTATGCAAAAAAAAAAAAAAAGCGTAGAAAAACAAAAATCTCACAGAAAAAAAACATTGACTACAACATTAGTTATTAATATTTTTGTAGAGGTTGAGGGCAGTCATTTTTGGGTTGACATTTAAGTCTTTTTGGGTTAGGGATGCTCCGATCAATCGGCATCGGCTGATAATCACATTCAATGACTCGATCAGGAGTCACTAAAATAGGCCGATCTCACCAACCAATCACAAATTGATGATGTCAGACTTTAGCACCGTAGTAACGTCATCACCAGCGTGGAATATTACACGCTCCCAAGAAACAATGCATTTTTAAGCCTTGCAATTTAAGAGCAAGTGATTTGAAACCGCATACGTGTAATAAGCAGCGAATATGCTATATCATAGAGACGGGTTAGAGACGGGTTCTGAGCGCAGACAGCGCACACACCTGGAATGCACACATATGTACACACATACGCACACGCTGGGCTGCTCATCCAGCGTGAGTACTCTTACTGGGCTTGAACGGTCAAATACACACAATTATGTCAAAATGAATGACCATATTTTGCGAGTATCCTCGTAAACAGTCATTTATGTCTTAAGTGAAAGTAAACAGTGTATTCAGTGTTAAAGTGAAAGCAGGCTAATAAAGCAGTTATTTATGCTATGTTGTATTTCTATCTCTAGTGCTTTAAAGGTGCAATATGTAATATTTTCTGTCCGCTAGAGGTCGCTAGAGGCCTATTCAAAACAAAGGCGTAGCTTGATGACACCAAGTTTGAGTGCGGAATCTTGGGACATGTGGTCTTCACCTCTACGGCCGGTGGAAAATAATTGGGATAGGACTCGGGAAGAAATCATGTTCATGGATACGATTATTAACGTTACTGTAGTATGAAGCAGAGCAGGACCGAGTGTTGTGCGATTGCGCAACACACGCTGCTGCCGCTTCCGCTTTTCTGGTCATGAATATGAGGTAAAACAGATCTGTTTATCATTAGATACACATTAGAGTGTGTTGAAAATGATGTTATAACGTTACTTGGTGTGTTCGCTCGGTGGCTGCTGTGAGACACTGTTGCACACTACAGTAAACTAGATCAATTTTAGAATATCATATTAATAAATGCTGGGTAGCTTGTGTTGATAAATGGCATGCAATTCATTTTAAAATGTATTGTATGATAGAGAAAATGCTGTATTACTGTTATTAAAAATAAAGCTGCATCTGATTATGCTATTTGACAAAATAGTGTTTTTCTCTGAGGCATGGTAAAGCACGGTACTCGCAAAAAAATCAAGAAAATTAGATTTAAACAATAAGACTAAACGTGTCGAGCTATATAACAATAATTAGTTTTCTGTCTATAAATATATCAA
>VTFQ01000209.1:0-20000 GCA_036281575.1 Ancherythroculter nigrocauda
CAGTCTCTCTTTAATAATATATGTCATCTGTTCCCCCTCACACACTAAACTATTTTGGTCTCCTCATCATCTTCTCCTCCTTTTTGTTTCAAGAAGGTTCATCAAATAACTTGCAGTATCGCACTGAAAGGATAAAGATTCCCTCCACACCACGCTATCCTCGCTCCATACTGGGCTCAGACAGAGGTGAGCCTCATCCTAAGAATACAGCATCTTTGAATTCATCTGAGTCACGTTCCGATCTACATACTGTACAGTATAGACTAAAATAAATAAATTTAGCATTTTAATCCAATTTTTAATTCAGTGTTTTTCTTCCACACACTGCTGTTGGTAAAAGTGTAAATAACTACCACCAGCAGCAATATGGTACAGGAAAGGTAATTAAAATGTCAGACTAGGCTGAATCAAGTAAAACATGTCAAGTAGAGAACACTTTGCACAAACAAGCCTGACATTTGTGTACACTGAAATATTGGAAGCCTGAATAAATAACCTGAGGCAAAGAGTCTATACTTAATATAGTGCATATAAAAAATGTCTTTAACTAGTGATGAATCATACACATGTACAGTAAGTTTCCATTGGCTTCCAGGGTCAAATATACTGTAGATAAACTAGAGGAAATTAAAGGGATAGTTCACCCAAAAATGAAAATTTGATGTTTATCTGCTTACCCCCAGGGCATCCAAGATGTAGGTGACTTTGTTTCTTCAGTAGAACACAAATGATGATTTTTAACTCCAACCGTTGCCGTATGTCAGTCAAATAATGCTAGTGAATGGGAACTTCTACTATAAGAGTAAATAAAATATAGTGCATATAAAAAATGTCTTTAACTAGTGATGAATCATACACATGTACAGTAAGTTTCCATTGGCTTCCAGGGTCAAATATACTGTAGATAAACTAGAGGAAATTAAAGGGATAGTTCACCCAAAAATGAAAATTTGATGTTTATCTGCTTACCCCCAGGGCATCCAAGATGTAGGTGACTTTGTTTCTTCAGTAGAACACAAATGATGATTTTTAACTCCAACCGTTGCCGTATGTCAGTCAAATAATGCTAGTGAATGGGAACTTCTACTATAAGAGTAAATAAACTTGCATAGACAAGTCCAAATTAAACCCTGCGGCTCGTGATGGCACATTGATGTCCTAAGACACGAAACGATCGGTTTGTGCGAGAAACTGAACAGTATTTATATCATTTTTACCTCTAAAACACCACTATGTCCAACTGCGTTCAGCACTCGCTTAGTGAGGTCTGATCATGCTCTGACAACGGCAGTGATGTCTCGCGCATATACAACGAGTGCTAGACATTACTGCCGTTGTCAGAGCGTGAAAGTCACCTACATCTTGAATGCGCTGGGGGGTAAGCAGATAAACATCAAATTTTCATTTTTGGGTGAACTATCCCTTTAATTGTGCTTTATCCCAAAGTTTCCTTTTGTACTAGGACAGAGCAATATATCGTACATTCATGGTATATTTGTGATCATTTTGTTGGCAATTTGAAATTGGCAAATATCAAGCCTGGCATTTGACTAATTTCACAATCTTTTCTTGTTTCATGACTGTAGGGTTATGCTCACCAAGGCTGCATTTATTTGGTCAAATACACATAAAACACAGCAATTTTGTAAAATATTATTACAATTTAATAGAACTGTTTCTATTAAAAAAAAATAATTTAAAATGTTATTTATTCCTGTGACACAAAGCTGAATTTTCAGCGTCATTACTCCAGTCTTCAGTGTCACAAATCGTTCTAATGTGCTCAAGAAACATTTCTTATTATTTATGTTGAAAATGGTTGTGCTGTGTAATATTTTTGTGGAAATTATCTCTTTTTTTTTGATGAATAGGAAAGGAAAGCAAAAGGACATTTATAAAAACATTATAAATAAATTTACTGTATTCATTTATTAAAAAAAAAAAAAAAATGACCCTAAACTTTTGAAAATGTAGTGCCTGAGTAAATATTGTTGGTACATTTAACTAAATTTATACTCTACTGTATTTTAACTGCATTCAACATTTTGAATCCATAACATAAAGATATATTATAGCAAATTCTTAAATATAACGATTTGTATTGATTATTGTCCAAAGGTGTCAAAACTGTTTCCTGTAAATTCAAGCTTTTGTCACTCTAGAACACATGCTGACTGTTGTTTATCCATGTTGTTCATCAGGGTCACTGTCTCATTCAGAATGCAGCAGTCCCAGTCTCATCACCCCACCCTTGTCTCCTCTCAATCTGGAGACGTCCTCATTCGCCTCCAGCCAGTCTCAGAGCTCCATCTCCACCCTTCCCAGGATCTCCGTCAGCCCTGTACCCACGGGAGAGCGGAGAAAAGACAGGTACACTCCCGCTGCCTCTGTCCCTTCCTGCTGCGCACCCCCTCCCTACAGCCCCTTCATCAGGTTACCAAGCAACAGCTCGCTCTTATCCACGTACAGCAGCCCGGCGAGCTCAGAAGCCCTTTATCTGACTCGAATAATTGGACTGTGCATGAATATAGAATAATGTATGTTGAAGGATCAGTCGTTCATATCACCGTCGCTCACTTAATGAGAACTTTTTTTAATCTGCACCATCATATAAAATTCAGATCGACTTTCAGTGGAGATTTGTAAACTAGGTCGCTCATTCCAGTTGTTCTTATGCATTTATTATAATTCTTCTCTACATATTTGTCTTCTTCCAGAGTCCCTTGTGTGTGTGTCTCTCTCTCTCTCTCTCTTTCACAATCTGTTTTTCTCCTCTCTTCTTTGCTCCTCTGAATCTTTCAGATCTCTGTACCGTAACAGATCCTTTCTGAGAATCCCTCTGGCTGCTAGGCCTAGGTTCTCCTCTCTCAGAAGCTTGAGGTTTGTTCCCTGCCAGTTACGCACAGGGAATGCCTGACAAACGTACTTGTTTGCTCCAAGTGGTTGGCTGTAGAAATCCTTGCTTCTCTGTCTTGTGTTGGTATACAACCCAGGCTTTGTGCTAGTGGTGCTACGATAATTAGATTTACCACATGGAAATACCAAATTACAGAAGTAAAATGAGTCGGAACAGCACTTCACATGACTGTGACCTAGTGTTCTCAAAAGTAGCGAGTTCGGTACAAAGTCGGAACTGAAATTTTTAAAAATGTGATGGTTTGAGCGCTGTTGAGTGGATTCTTAACTTCTCTGATTGGCCATTGTGTTCACGCGCTCAACAGATATGTCTGTGATTGGCTACAATGATCAACGCTTCAAAAACATGTTGTAAATAGAAATCAATGACGCTCTTCACTGAGCGCTTACACAGATACAAACGTGAGCGTTTGAAAGCAGGTGCTCCCGCTTTAAAAAAACGCTTTTGGATTCAAACACTTCCTTGTGTTTTCAAACGCTCCCTTGCGTTTATTATTGTAGCCAGTCACAGACATATATGTTGAGCTCGTGAACACGATGGCCAGTCAGGTGTTTATGAATCCACTCAAAGCGGCACATTTTTAACATTTCAGTACCAACTTGGTATCGAAGTCGGTACTTTTGACAACACTACTTTGACCAATTAGTCAACTAGTTGTTCAAGCAGCCCAATGGCTGATTCTTAAAATGTCTAGTTTTGCGAGTCCCTATTTAGTTTTGATAATTCTGTCATTTACTCACCCTCATATTTAAACCCATAAAACTTTCTTTAAACTTTTTGCACTTCTATTGAAAGTGCATGCATCCAAAACTTGAACGCTTCAGAAAGTTCATAAAGAAGACATTTTAATCCAAGTCTTTAATCAACGCACATACATGTGAATAAAATAATCAAAAACTTTGATTTAAATCGTTCAATTGATATTGATTACTTTTACTATTTCAAAGCTTAAACGTTTTGCATGGATTTTAATGGTGGGACCGAAGTCTCATTTTTCATTAAATATATTCTTCATTCGTGCTTCGAAGATGAACGAAAGTCAGTCATGTATTGAATGACATAAGGGTGAGGAAATGATGACAGAATTTTCATTTCAACTATCCCTTTAATACGCCTACATGGAGGGGATCAAGTTTATGAATCACTGTCAACAGTTTCCTTAAAGTGGAGTTTAATTGGTGTTATTAGGTAATTTTACCTGCTGCTTCTAATTTACTTTTTTGATTAACCTGCTCAGCAAGAGATTCCTCATGAATGTTAAATCTGTACACAGCAGATTTAGCTATTTTTGGAGTAAATGTCTTCTTAAGTGCTTAAGGTTCTGGAGTGGAGAGACATTTATGATTTGCATGTCAGTTTGGCTGCTCTCGTACTGAAAAGATCCAGATTTTCTCAATCAATCAAAAAAAGCTTCTGTAAGGAATTATTACCACGCGTGAAATGACAGGCATGTCTGAAATGGGTGTCTTGACAAATCAAACCTATCTATGATGATAGACAGGTCATCGCTTACAAAAGCTTCAATAATTTCTTTACTCGGGGATACAGAGGTCTGTTTTGAAATGTTGTGTTCTTGTCAGTGAAGCGTTGATATTTTGTTTGGACTTGGAGCTGTAACATTAAAGCATGCTTTTACTCGTTTGAGCAGTAAATCAGTCTTTTGTACAGGCGTATTTAAATATTTAGGTTAGAAGAATAAATGTACAACCTTCTGGATCTTTTATTGAAGTCCTGTATGCACACTCCCTCCGCTTTCTATCCCGTTTTTGTGTCTGTGTGGCAGTAAGTCCTCCAAACTGCCCGTTCAGTAAATGTCTCTTGCTCTACATCCACCTGCATGGTTCTCCTCTGTCTAAGACATCTTCCCTGGCTAAGACCTTCAGACCAGATTCTGTATCAGCTGTTGATTATCTCTGATCTTGAAATTCACCCACTTTTATTGCTCTGGCAGGCCGTACTTGGAGGAGCCACGGAATGTCATCGTGCACAAAGGGGCGGAGCCTCTTGGCATCTCCATCGTGAGTGGAGAGAATGGTGGAATCTTTGTCTCCAAGGTGACCGGGGGCAGCATCGCACACCAGGCTGGGCTGGAATATGGAGACCAGCTACTGGAGGTTAGTATTACATCAATACTGTACATACATATCCCAGATGGGCTTTAAGAGAGAAGAATAAAGATATTGGAAGGTTTGCCAATGATTAAAGGTTTTTTTTGTTTGCTTTTTTAGGGCAAATATAAATTCATAATCATTTTTATTCAAATACAGCCCAATTAGAGAATTCCACAATTTTAAGTAGTGTTTCTATCTACATCATTTCTATATTTAACATGTTATATTAAGGACCATCACATTTTGTTTTATGTTTTTTTAAATTAATTTTTTTACCTATTTTTGCTGTCCTGCTAAATGATGAAAATATAAGTTAAAAAAAATCCTTTTTTTCTTCTTGAGATCAGTAAAGCTGCATGTCATGTCAAATATTAATATGCATTGTGAAGCTCACATTCATTGTGGTTTCTTTTCCCTCAGTATAATGGGATAAATCTACGTAATGCCACTGAACAGCAAGCACGGCTTATCATTGGCCAGCAGTGTGACACCATCACGATCATGGCCCAGTACAACCCACACATGTATCAGCTTGGCAACCACTCTCGCTCCAGGTACAGCCCTTTTCCCATTCATTTTTGCTCAGGTGAATGCATATTTGATTGCAAAGCAGGTGTGGTTTATTCTTGACCATATTGTTCCATAGTTCCCGCTTGGAGCCAGTGAGCACTCAGTCCACCCCGCAGGGCAGTGGAGCCGCCACCCCAGATAACCACTCAACCATAGACACCCTGAGTGAACAGGATGAAGGCACGCTCACCCCATCCTCCAAACAGACGACACCCACCACCAGTCCCAACAGCTTCATCAGGTACTGCACAAATTAATACACAGATCTTGCTGTCTACTGCCTAAATACAGTATTCAAATGTTTGGGGTCTGTAAGATTTTTTTATTATTTTTTTTTAATTGGTGAAAAGTGACAGTAAAGACATTTTATACAATATTTTTTACAAAAGATTTCTATTTCTAATAAATAAATGTTGTTCTTTTAAATTTTCTATTCAAAGTATCAAAAATATTACGCAGCACAACTGTTTTCAACATTGATAATAATAATAAAAAAAATGTTTATTGAGGACCAAATTGACATATTAGGTACCTTTTCTTAAAAGGAAACATAAATATGGAGCTTACCTTTTGGAACTGTCAGGGTTACACAACATGCAATCCAGTGACTTTGGGTGACCAGTCTGATTCTGTGTCTCTCTTGAATGTCAGAATTTCTTCTGAGAGTTCCAAGAAAGTTCCGGAGCCTCGCTTGGTAACGGTGAAGAAGACTCAGGTGGAGCTGGGCATTCAGCTGTGCGGAGGAAACCTGCGGGGGATCTTTGTGGAGAGGCTGGAAGAGGACAGTCCTGCCAGAGGAGGAGATGGTCTCGTGCCTGGGGACTTGATACTTGAGGTAAATGAAGCTACTTCTCTGTCTGTGTAATGCTTTTTGGAGACTACTGTGAATGGAAATGGGGAGACAGCAAAACTTGGTTAGAGAATTTTTTGTACTTTATTTTTTGGGAGTGTTATATGCTTTACACTGCCTCAAATGGACTAATACACTTTTAGCAACAGCCCTGTTGGCTACTGTTACAATCAAGAGTCAAGACAAATAGGTTCCCGGAGTCATCTTAGCATTGGCACTGGGGCAGTTAGACTTTTAACTCAAACTGAACATATATCATTATCACCATATAGTGCTGCAGTGATAATATATTTCACCCTGGTACGCTCAACAAAAAGCCAATAGGATTTTTCCATTGGCTTTTGGAAAATAAGCGCTTTGACCAACAAACGTTTATAATTCTTATAACTTTTGTTTATCAAGACAACTTTTATGCTTCTGACAACTCTCAGTCTTTATTTAAATTCTACAAGTTGGAAGGTTTGAATATTTTGCAAGAGTGTGAGTATAGTGTATAGAGTATAGTGGATGTGGCAGACCAACATCAGTGCCAGGCCATTGTTGAGCATCTGTCAGCTCAGTTTTTGCAGTGTGTTCTTCACTGTCAGCACAAGTTGGACCCCGTCGACGGCTTTTTGGCTGATTGAGCATGTTGAATTGGCATCAGTTGGTGAGAGAGAGAGAGAGCTCTGATTGGCTGTTCAGTTTAGTGATGAAAGTGAACAAACAGTGAAGTCAGGGCATACAGAGAAGGTTGTTCTAATTTTGCCATCTTACCTGAGCATTTCAATATGTGAATATTTTCATAACAACATGGCCATCTGGAATGAAGAACAAAATGATTCACATTTAAAAAAAAAAAAAAAAAAAAAAAAAAGAGTTGTCAAAAGTACCGACTTCGGTACCAAGCACTTTGGTTCTCTTCATTTGAAAGAAGGTGTTTATCAGTAGATGCCTAATATATCTGCTGATAGATGGATCCACTGATAGACGTTTGCTTTCAAATGCTCCAATGTGTATCTATTTAAGTGCTCGGTGAAGAGCGTCATTGATGTCTATTTACAACATGTTTTTGAAGCATTGATTATTGTAGCCAATAACAGACATATCTGTTGAGTGCGGGAACACAATGGCCAATCAGAGGTGTTTAAGAATCCGCTCAACAGCACTCAAAACGCTAGGGGGGAAATGCTGGTATCGTCACATTTTTTAAATTTCAGTACCGACTTGGTGCCGAAGTCGGTACTTTTGAGAATTCTAATTTAAAATGGTAAGCAAGCACTTTTACGGATTGTATATCCACAGTCCTAGTTTCGTTTTTCCTTTTTGAATGACGAATATAGACTTCTGCCACCTGCTGATGTAGACCATTATTTCCTCTCACGCACACATGAAACGAATGTGCTAGTTGGCCATTGGCTGTAGTCTTTGCAGTGTGTTCAAGCACGATTCAGCCCAAATGCACTCAGTGCAAGCTGACAACACAGTTGGCTTTCGTTGCCACTAGTTCTTTGATGTAAGTTTGGTCTGTCGCAACCTTAAAAGCAGACTAGTGAGTAGATGAGTTTACCTCTGTAGCCCATTTACCCATTTTTTTAAGACACATAAAAGCTTATTAAAAGCAAAAGTGGGGTAAATGAATAAAATGTGAAAATATCTTGAGCTTGTGTTAGGCACTCTATTGCTAGGGTGTATTCCAGCCTCGTCCATTGACTGTATTGTTTTTCTCTAATTCAGATGTCAGCATGATGCATTCCTAACTATTGTTTTTATTGATCACTTCATTGCTTTCTCATATGTGATGTGAAATTGGTAATATCCCATTCTTGGCATGGACATATTCAGACTTTTGTCAGCCACATTATTACACACTTATTTGCTTTACTAAGACAAGGCAAAAAAGTAATTTTGTTTCTCTACATGTTATGTTAGTTCTGGAATGGAAATCGATCCAGAACCCTTAAATGCATGTTTTATTTTTGAAAAAGATTGGATATTTAAATGAAATGTGACTACACCCTTTCTATCATTCTTTGTTCATCCAGTATGGCCCAGTTAATATGAAGAATAAGACTGTGGAGGAGGCGTACCTTGAAATGCTGAAGCCTGTGGAAACAGTGACGTTCAGAGTCCAGCATCGTCTGGATGAGTTCAACCAAGTGAAAGGCACTCCTGGAGATGGATTCTATATCAGGTACAGTGTTTCCCACAGGATTTAGTGAGACTCTGGGGTGGGGGTAATGGACCTCGGCCTCTCTAGAAAGTATCTTGAAAGAAAATTTTGTTCATTTTAAAGTTAAATTTGTCAATCTGGTGTACCCAGAGAGTTAAAAAATAAGAGCTCCTACTCGATTCATTTGCACTCGATTTTAAAGTTAAAATGTACAAAATTTGTACAAAAGAGTGCAAATTGAAGAAAGAACAAAAAAAAGTTGGTTAATTGACTTGTATCTGAATTTTAAAGGGGACTCAATCTGCTTTTTAGTTGTGATATAGTGTCTCAGTCTACATTACATTCAAACTGGTGTTTTTGGAAGCCCAAAAAAAATTTGATATTATTATTATTATTATTCCTATGACAATAAGCCATATATTGTAAAACAAATGCACTGTAAAATAAATGAAAATTAATGTTTCATAAGTATATTATTTTACTTTATGCTACAGTAGGGAAATTACTATACTTTTTCCTTAATTTATACTCTTGCAAGAGATAAACCCATGAGCTTTTATTTTGACGGAAAGTGCAGTTGAGCTTTTATTCTGGCTGAAAACTGCAGTTTCTGTTAATACAAACAGAACAAACACATCTCATTATAAATCCAGTGAAATGCTGTAATCATCTTGCCACAAAAATGTTGGAAATTATGCAAATGTGAAAATAATGCATAACTGGTGCCTGCTACGTTCCCAAATACCGGCTAAGCTCACAGCACATTCCAAGATGAAGTTCACTGCATTCATTCACTAGGAACAGAGCCGTTCTGAGACGTGGAAAACACTGGATCAAGAGCTGATCGCGTGATCAATATGATCAATTCGCACTTCGCTTTGAAACTGTGTAAACAGACTATATAATTATTTAATTAAAACAGTCTTTTGCGATTCGATATAAGCAATTTGAGTTTAGTACGTTTGACAGATACTTTGCCAAAGCAATGACGCAAAAGTGTTTGAGACTTTTTATGTTATTATGAGAAGTTTTGAAATATTTTTGCTTCATTATGAAACTGTGGCAGCACAGATTAGACTATGGCGGAGTCTAGGTAAGTAATGGGAAACACTGAGGTACAGCATGATCTCACCAGTCTATGCATCTGCCATTGACATACATCACCATACATGGCCACTTAACATTTCCCTATAACCAAATGCCAGTGTTTGGGCCTTGTGCATGCTGCTCTAAATATAGATATGTGAAAAAAAACTGTAGCAACAGGAATATTTTAATCTTTTTAATTATGTTTAAGATGGAGGGTGAGATATTGTATCTGGCGGTGAAGATTATATCACCAAATCTCAATAATTTGTGTTCTATAATAGTAGCCGTGGTAATTAGACAGTTCGAGACAGAGATGCATTGTGTCTGCGCGGTGGAAAAAAGAATAATGGAAGAGAGCCGTTCAGAAATAGCCGTGTTTGTCTTTGCAAATGAAATTCTGTGGCCCGCAGCTGTCGCAGGCGCTTTTTCTGCCTGCACTCCCATGATGTCATCCGCAGTAAATAATCTCCGTCGATCCACATGTCATGAATGAACGGGGATGAGGAGTTATGGGTCGCCGCTAAAAGCCACCTCGTGCTACTCCCAGGAATGAAGGATCGGTTCTGTCCTGGCCTCTTCTTGAATTTTTCATTTGTTCTTTCCTTCCTTTATTTTTCTTTGTCTCCTGCACTCTTTTCATTTGTCTCATATTACCTCATTCTTGCAGATGCCGCAGTCTTTGCCTCTTGTATAATGCTGTCACTTGTTGAATTATTAATTTCCTCTTTCTTTGCAGAGCACTTTATGACCGAGTGGCTGAGACTGAGCTCGACCTCTCTTTTAAGAAAGATGACATCCTCTATGTGGATGACACACTACCAAATGGCAACTTCGGCACCTGGATGGCCTGGCAACTTGACGAAAATGCACAAAAAATTCAAAGAGGGCAGATCCCTAGCAAATATATGTGAGTCCCATCCTTAGATTCAGTTAAATGGTGTCTTTCTTTTCCATCCATCCATCCATCCATCCATCCATCCATCATCTATCCATCCATCTATCCATCCATCTATCCATCCATCTATCCATCTATCCATCCATCTATCCATCCATCTATCCATCCATCCATCCATCCATCCATCCATCCATCCATCCATCCATCCATCCATCCATCCATCCATCCATCCATCCATCCATCCATCCATCCATCCATCCATCCATTCATTTTATTTCAATTTCATTCAACCACTACTTAAAAGCAACTTAATGCAGCTGAAGTCATGTGCTCAGAATAGTGCATAGACTTACTGCAGACATCAAAATGTGTGTATACATTTTTTGAACTGGATACTAAGGGGTAACACATCTGTCCCAGGTGACAATATGAAAACATACAGAAGACTGCAGAAAGGCAGTTGAGTAACCTGAACTTATGTTCTGGTGCAGGATGGATCAGGAGTTCTACCGCAGACACAGTATGACTGAACTGAAGGACGAGACGGGCTCCAGTAAGACCCTCTCCGCAGCCGCGCGCAGATCCTTCTTCCGCAGGAAACAGAAGCACAAACGCAGCAGCTCCAAAGATGGGAAAGACGTGGTGGCCTTGGACGCAATCAGCACAGACTCTATTCCATTCTTAGATGGTGAGTCTCTCCAGTTTCCCATAATGCAGTGCTGCTGAAATGAGAATGTTGATGAGACTGATGTTAATTCTTGTTTTGTTTTTTTGGCGTTTGCTCAGACTGTGTGAGCCTGGCCTATCAGAGAGTGCAGAAGATTGACTGCACGTCTCCCAGACCAGTGCTGATCCTCGGCCCGCTGGTGGATCCAGTCAAAGACATGCTGGTCAAGGAATCGCCAGGGAAATTCAGCAGATGTGTGCTTGGTAAATGTCTACTAGTTTTGAACTGCAATGTGATTGCTGTTAAGTTGATGTTTGTAATCCTATAATACTGTTAAATATTTACACATTTATGGCATTGAGCCTGTGGCCCATGGCATTTATAAACATCTGCACTATCAAATGCTCTGATAGTAATTATGGCAAAAGTAGCTGTACTATTTCAGACTGTTTAAAGGGTACACTTTTATAAGGTGTTTGAACACAGATGTGTGTCTACAGTGTGTGTAAACAAAAAAAATCACCCTCTATGTAATATATATATCACAAATCATTCTACACCAAGGGTCAGTTCAACACTGAATTTGCACAAGAGATTAACATGATGGTACATGCTAGTCAATGAACTCCATAACAACTACATAAACATCCAGTTCAGAAACATCCAGTTTCATTCTAAAAGTTGTAACTTCTTCCTGAGTCTCTCCCTCAGTGTCCGACTCCGGTTTGAACAATGTAAGGCTGAACACCGTTACCGACAGTCGTCATTTTGGCTGCGTGAGATTCTCCATCTTTGTTGTTGTTGAGCAACTGAAGCGTGAACTTTTAAAGCTCCGCCCTCTTCTGGATAGGGGACCGGGAGCAGCAGCTCATTTGCATTTAAAGGGACACACACAAAAACGGCTATCACCCAAACATGGGCAAATTTGACAAGCTATAATAAATAATCTGTGGGGTATTTTGAGCTGAACTGAGACACATTCAGGGGACACCAGAGACTTGTATTACATCTTGTGAAAAGGGGCATTATAGTTAATTGAATAGTTACTTGGTAAAAAATGTAAGAATTTTTCAATTAAGTGAACATTACTAAGAGTAAAATCCATGGTTTTGATTAAATGTGTTAATATTTATGTTAATATTAAACTACATAAAGGAGTGCGTTCAGTTGCATATAAGTTTTTGCTGTTGAAATTGATATCTATATACAGGAACTTTCACTGGTACTGTCTAATAGTTTTGGTATCATGAAAACTGGTAGCATTAATGGACGATAAATGTCATTGGTTCAGCCTTAATCATGCTGTTGAATATGAGTGAGCTGACCTTTGTTTGTTCTGCTCATCCAGAGGTGATGAAGGCTTCTCAGCAGGCCATCGAGCGCGGGGTGAAAGACTTTCTTTTCATCTACAAACAACGGAGGAGTGGCCATTTTGATGTGACTACTGTTGCCTCAATCAATGAGATCACAGACAAGGTTTGTCCATGTTTCTGCTGACTACATCTCAGTCAAATCTTTTGTGATGTTAAATGGAATTAATACGACGACTCTTAATAATGAGCGAGAATCTGATAAGAAAGTAGATAATATCAAGAGATGAGCTTCATGTTTCTTGGTTGTGCTTGCAGGATTGCTGTCAATGACTAAGCTTGTTTCTCTGTTTGCAGTCGCTCATGCTATATATGTGTAACATGACTCAGACCTGTTCTGTGCTGTGTCGTTCTCTCTCGTAGGACTGTCACTGTTTGCTTGACATTGCACCTCACGCTATCGAACGGCTTCACAGCGTTCACATTTACCCAATCGTCATTTTCATTCGCTACAAAAACGCAAAGCAGATAAAGTAAGTGTCCACATCCCTCTTCACACGTACTTCTCGAAATAAATGCAGTGGGTACGAATATTTTAGCGAGTTAAAGAGCCAGCTGAGCTGTTGGGTGTCCTTGCAGACCCTTCCAAAAAACACACTCTCTGTTTAAAGCCCTCCTGGCACATTTTTTTTTTTTTCGCCAAGAAGTTCCTGTGCGCCCTCAAGCCCCCGGAGACATTTGGGAAATGGAAAGCAGTTTTACTGTGTAGGCTGCATTTGACTTGGAAGAACTGCTGTTAAATGGATGAATATCTTGGCTCACTTTTGCCATAATGTTACGCAGATATAGGACAAGATATACGACAGCGTAGGCAGCTGCTTCACTCTTTCTGTCTGTGTCTCTCTCCTTCGCTCAAGGTCGAAGACCGCTTTGTGAGATCCCGGCCTGGTTTATCAGACAGGAAAAATTAAAGCCGACTCTAGACCCTTAATATGCATATCACGGGTTCGCAGCATACTGTACTGATAGCTCTCTAGGGGTGTGAGACTTAAAAGAACATAAATCCCTGCTTTATTCTCCTGATAGTGCTGCATAACTGTGCCTTTAGGTCTTTTCAGTGCTTCCGTGTGGAGTTGTCAGAGCGCTAATGGTGCAAAGTCGTCCCAACAGAGGATTTTAAATTGGTGATTTCCCAGAAGGATTGGGAAAGCAAGCTTGCGCTCGATCACTATGGGGATTAATGCAGGTCAAAGACCTGCCGACTAGCACCTACTTAATATAAAGGCAACCCGAGTTAATCGGTCCTGCACTCATTAACGCTCAGGATGATGACATCACGTCATGTACAATGATTTAATAGGCTCTTGTTTCTAGAAACTCAGGCTTTCTATGAAAAGCCTCACACACACATACACCAAGGCTGGGTGGTATATTAAGTATTCATGATATGTTTGCCATGATTCTGTGCCAGTATAAAATTAACAATTAAATATTAATGTGCTTTTAATTAATTAATTTTATATATATATATAAAATATAAAAAAATTGTTAACGATTTTGTAAGCATATTGCGTAGTTGAGTCAATTTTGTTTTATTTGTGATAAATTGTGTGGACAAAATTTTTGGCCAGGCTGTCATACAAATACATTATGAACATATGCAAAAAAAGAGAAAACCAACAAAATATTAATAACTTATGTTATATTCAGTGTACGCTCTTTCCTGTGAGCTTTTTGTTTTTCTATACACTTTTACATAGTAAAATAAAACTTGTGGCTTTAGTTTGCCTTTATTTTGCCAAATATTTAAAATATTTTAAAAAATAGAAAATATTTTCCTCATGTTTTGTTGGTTTAATTTAACTTGTAGGGTGGTTGTTTATTCTTTAATTAAAAGGACACAATGTACTTCAATTAACATGAGTACTTAAATCTAACTAATTTTCATAATAATATATATATTTCAATAATATAAATTTTCATCTGTATCAAATATCCCCTTCGGACATGACTTTTGGTCACTACTAGCTATATCTATATATACATGCATATATTATATTATTACTAAAAAAAACTAGATTTTATTCATTTTTAACTATATTTCCCATCCCTAACACACACTCTCACAGACTCACACCTCACATACATAGTCTTATGATAACTTAAATAGATAACTATTTTATTTGGTTTTATTTTACTTTATCAATATTGCCCATCCCTAACAGACGACACCTGTCACCGCAGTGTGTGTTCAGTGTTTAGTTGTTTTGCCCTGCGGGAATCTTCTTCTCAAGGGAGCTGCACACACTTTTACTGAGTTTTAGTGTTAAACAGCTGATGTCTTCATTTTACACGTGTTTTATTATTATGTACAATCACCTGTCCAAAATGTTGCTGCTTAAACTACGTTTGTCTCAAAAGAACAATGTCATTGTGCCAGTTTCATCTTTTAATGTCATTATGTGTGAAGTGTGAATAACTGTTTCTGTTTCCCCGTGTAGAGAGCAGAAAGATCCGATTTATCTGCGGGATAAAGTCTCTCAAAAACATTCCAAGGAGCAGTTTGAGATTGCACAGAAGATAGAGCAGGAGTATAGCAAATTTTTCACAGGTTTGGTTATTTTTTTACATTAACCAAATTTGACAAAATAACTCATGTAATTTAATATAACAAACATTTATTCTACTTTTAATGTTTAAAGGGATAGTTCATACAAAAATGAAAATTCTGTCATCATTTACTACCCTTCAAGTAGTTTCAAACCTGTATGAGTTTCTTCGTTCTGCTGTACACTAAGGAAGATATTTGGAAGAATGTCATTAACCAAACAGATCTCACCCCCCATTGACTACCACAGTATTTTTTTTCCTACTACGGTACATTTTTGGATGATATCCCTTTAATTGCAAGTATTCTATTCAGCACTATTTTTTTTTTTTAATTGGAAGAAAAGGAAAAACAATCTGCTCATACATTACTCTTCAAAAGTTTGGGGTCAGTAAGATTTTTGAGGAAAATTTAAGATTTTATTTATCAAAAATGCATTAAATTGATCAAAAGTGACAAAGAAAACTTACATTGTTACAAAAAAAAATGTATTTTAAATAAATGCTGTTCTTTTGAACGTTCCATTCATCAAAGACCAGAAAAAAATAATCAGTTTCCACAAAATTATTAAGCAGCAACTGTATTCAACATTGATGATAATAATAATAATAATAATAATAATAATAATAATAATAATAAATGTTTTTGGAGCAGCAAATCAGCATATTAGAATGATTTCTGAAGGATCATGTGACACTGAAGACTGAATTAATGATGCTGAAAATTAATCTTTGAAATAACAGGAATAAATTACATTTTGAAATATATAAAAATTGAAAACAATTCTTTTAAATTGTAATAATATTTTACAATATTAGTTTATACTGTACTTTTGATAGTGAAAAAAAAAAAAGCCTTGGTGAGCAAAAAAGACTTTTCAAAAACAAACAAAAAAAAAATCGTATTCACCCAAAACTTTTGAAAGGCAGTGTAGTTTGTGAAAAAAATGAATTTTGTTAATCTCAGTTGCGCTGTGATCTTAATTTGATTTAGTATGAGGACAATACAAAGGCCAAATTCATTTCAGAAACATGTCTTTATAATATTACAGTCTTTTTCTTAAGTATAAAATGGATTTGGCATAACTCTTTTATTTTAGGAATGAGGTCCTATACTTTCAGTTGAGTTTTTTGTTTTTATAGTTTTGATGACTTCTTGATTATTCTGAAATGTGGAGAACATTAAAGGGTTAGTTCACACAAAAATGAAAATGATGTCATCAATTCCACACCAGTAAGACCTTCGTTCATCTTCAGAACACAAATTAAGATATTTTTGTTGAAATCCGATGGCTTCGAAGCTTCATGAATCTTTTGTTTCGAATCAGTGGTTCGGAGCAGCGTGTATCACGTGATTTCAACAAAGCTTCGTCACGTCATAAGCGTTTTGAAATTTCAGCGGTTAACGTAGTTTGATACACGCTCCGAACAGTGATTCGAAACAAACGATTCGTAAAGCTTCATGAAGGGGTGTTTTGAAATCGCCCATCACTAGATATTGTTCAATAAAGTTTATTTTGTTTTTTTGGTGCACAAAAAGTATTCTCGTCCTTCATAACATTAAGGTTGAACCACTGTAGTCACATGAACTGTTTTAAATATGTCTTTAGTAGCTTTCTGGTCAATTGAAGTGTAAATTAACTTGCTGTCAATGGAGGCCTCTGAGCCATCGGATTTGATCAAAAATATCTTAATTTGTGTTCCGAAGATGAACGAAGGTCTTACGGGTTGGAACGACATGAGGGTGAGTAATTAATGACAGAATTTTCATTTTTGGGTGAACTAACCCTTAATAAAAGTTAATGAGTAGGTATGTTCAAATATTTGACTGATAGTGTTAAAAACACAAAAAAAAACACTGTATTTGTATGTTTTCTTACAGGTATCGTTCAAGGAGGCACCTTCCCTTACATTTGCACTCAGATCGTGACTATTGTGGATCAGGAACAGAGCAAAGTTCTGTGGACGCCGCTGGGCTCTCCGTAGGGCTCTGAGACTTACAAACACTAGACTTTATACACTACACACTCAAAGGTACACTAACGTTACGAGCGTCATGTTAAAATAGTGATTATTTTTGTCAATATTCATTTTTATTATGTTATTAATTGTAACTTATTTGTATATGTACGTATGAGTCTGTATGTGTGGTGCGTGTGTGTGTGCGCGTATGTGTGTGTGTGCGCGCGCAGAAGCAGGATGATAGCACTGAAGTATTTGTTCATTTCCTTTGGTCTTCCTGACGGACATGTAAAGTTTTAGCAATGCTGCATTTAAGACACTCGTTTACAGAGCAATCAGTCGGTGAATTGTTCCCACTCCCACCCATAAGCAACCCTGTACCAAAACGTATGCGTGACACCCTCCCACATATCAGCTCAAGGACTGAATCCTCGTCTTGTGCTTTAAGAGTCATTTGTGGCCAAGTTTGTTGTGTAGATGTCAGTGAGCGTTGCTTTGAATCGTAGTGCTTATCTATCAAGCTGAGACAGACAGCAGCTAAGCGGTTTCTACGGGCCAAATGGAAGTGCCTTCGGAGATCTACTGAGCGTATGACAATGGCATGAGGTGAAAGCCTGGTATTTAAACAGTAAAACTTCTCAGATTGCACTCCAGGGCTAGACAGACCACTGTGTACTATGAGATCTCGGAGCATTCTCATAGCAGAGCTTATATTTAAAGAGAATATCCCACGTAACACTTGTACACGTATGCGTATGTATGCAATTTCATCGAAATATATAGAAATATATTTACTGTTTTTACTAGGCTATAGGCCTAGGAGAGTGTGACGGAGCGGTCACGTCTTAGCAAATATTGGCATGTTTGTGTGCGTGTGAAAGAGCGAATGCACATGTTTCTGTTTGCGTATGTTTGTCAGTCACTTTTATATGTACTACACACTAAAAAAAAAAAAAAAAAAAAAAAAGCATCAGAAAGAAAAGTTGCAGGGTAAACCTGAAATGGTTTTCTTTAATCTGTTTAAATGTTAGTGGCTTTTCATTGCTATTTAATTTTTTTTTTTTAATTCAAGAGGCATGTTATGTCTCATGCAGACCAGTAGCCCCATTAATGTTGTGCCAAAAACATGTAATTTTCTTTCGTTTTTCTGTTTTGCACTTCCAGTGTTCTGAACCCTAAACAAATGACTGTTCGTAGGTTTCCAGTAGAATGGAAATAGGTACTATAATTTTTACTGTAAAATAATATTCATGTGTATCACTCCTGTTCCATACATTTCATTAACTGCCTTTTTTTTAAAGAAAAAGAGAAACACTGCATAAAAAGGGATTTCTTATTGCACACTTTGTTTTTCACAGCAAGATATCAGTCCATTGGGTTGGCATTTTGTCAAAGTGAATCTAATGTCTAACTATTTTTCTGAATAGCTAGCATATGGTTTTTCACGAGGGATTCATCACCACAGAGTATTTAGAACGATTAGAACACAGGTACTGTTTCCATTGACATTTCTTTTATTCTAAAAGAATGTGATTTGTATGAAAACGTCATTAATGCGAGAATAAAAGTTGTTTTCTGTACCGCACAATGTCATTAAATGAATCGAGTGGTGTGTGATTGATGGGCGTGTTCATCTTGCTGCAGGCTGAGATCTCCATCATATTAAGGGTGTTATACAGCTGCTTCCGCAGCGCCGGTTGATTCTACAGTAGATTGACATGTGCTGTAATTGAGTGTGGAGCTGTCTTATTTGTTGCTCCTCCTTGAAGCTGATGCACTGCGTCTAACCATGGGGAAGATATGGTGTTAATTACTGGAACAAAGGTGAGCTCTCAAACAATACCTGCGTCTGTACGGCTGTCAGCTGCGGTTTGGGCTGGAAGAGTTGCTGCACAAGGCCGTTAAACCTGATTCTGTACGATGTGAAGTGACATTTTCTTTTTTTTTACAGATATATACAGATATAGACATATTTATGATATATGCTGCTTGAAAGTTTGTGAACCCTTTGCAAAATGTTAATTATTTTAACAAAATAACAGGGATCACAACTTGAGTTGTGTTTGAATTGTCATTTGTCCTCAGTGTGAAAAGATGGATCTCAAAATCATATAGTCACTGCCGGAAAGGGTTCAAATAAGCAAAAGATGCTGGAAAATCAAAGAATTTGCAGAACCTGGAGGATTTTTCTGAGGAACATTGGGCAATTTATCTGCTCAAGACAAACAAGGGACTCATGACAACATCACAAAACAAACAGTCATGGATCATCCAGGTAACCACACACAGTATTAAGAATCAAGGGTATATAAACTTGAGTGGGGTCATTTTTATAAATTCAGCTTTTTGTGTGTGTCTTGTGGACTATATGTGAAACATCTTTTACATAAAATATCTTATTCAGGACA
The DNA here is from genome assembly GCA_036281575.1 of Ancherythroculter nigrocauda. NCBI lineage: Eukaryota > Metazoa > Chordata > Actinopteri > Cypriniformes > Xenocyprididae > Ancherythroculter > Ancherythroculter nigrocauda. The sequence continues at coordinate 19,539 of VTFQ01000209.1, forward strand.
GTACTAAATAAAAATAAAGCATTTTGTATGATCCCTCTTATTTTGTTTATACATATATATATATATATATATATGTATATTATATATGTATTATATATATGTATATATATATGTATGATGTATATATGTATATGTATATATATATATATATGTATGTATTATGTATATATGTGTATATAAGTATTATGTATATATATGTGTATATCCAATTCAACCATACTAAAAAGCAAAAATGACTTAAGATAAACATAATATTTGTGATCAGCCTGAAGCTTATTCATTTCACTTTTGGTGTTTTTAGATTTTGGGCCTTTACATTTGACAAAAATTAAAAAAAAAAATTTTGTTATTAAAGCCCCGCCCAGGTGAGAAAAAAAATGCAAAAGTAATGTAACATTACTTTCCATAAAAATTAGTTAGGGAATAACAGACTATAGTAACTTTAACTTAAGTAACTTTCCC